>CANQKS010000026.1:0-57657 GCA_947623375.1 Apotomis capreana | reverse complement strand
ATAGCGCCCCATATAAATTAGGTGCAAAGTTAGGTATTTGGTATTAAAAAAAAAACTACCTACTAGATCTCGTTCAAAACAATTTTCGTTGGTAGTTTTTATAGTAATGTACATCATATGTTTTTTTTAGATTTTTCATTTTCTTATTTTAGAAGTTAGAGGGGGGGGGACCAACTTTTTTCCAATTTGGAAGCGTCTGTCACGGAAACTATTCGGTTTAGAAAAAAAATATTTTAGAAACCTCGATATCATTTTTGAAGACCTATCCATAGATACCCCACACGTATGTGTTTGATGAAAAAAAAAATTTTGAGTTTCAGTTCTAAGTATGGGGAGCCCCCAATATTTATGATTATTATTTTATTTTTGAATCAAAATGTTAATGCGGTTCACAGAATACATCTACCTACCAAGTTTCAACAGTATAGCTCTTATAGTTTCGGAAAAAAATGGCTGTGACATACGGACGGACAGACGGACAGACGGACAGACAGACAGACAGACAGACAGACATGACGAATCTATAAGGGTTCCGTTTTTTGCCATTTGGCTACGGAACCCTAAAAAAACACCCTGTATAACAAGTTCGGCTCTTGGTACACACACCATTTTTTTTCCAAATATGAATCAATTTATATTCTACATCATACAAAAGTTTCATCGACCTAGCCCAGAAGGAACATTACGAAATTAATATGAATCGGCTCTTTGGTGCCTACTATTCATTTAACTCCTACTAAAAGCCTTGCATTATTTTTTATTAATAAACAATGGCCTGCGATCGGACCGCTGTTTGTGTGCGATTAAAAAATTTGAAAATCGAACGCGGGCAGTAACGCGGCCGCGGGCAGTGTTTTTTAGGGTTCCGTAGTCAACTAGGAACCCTTATAGTTTCGCCATGTCCGTCTGTCTGTCTGTCTATTTCTGCGCGGTATAAATTACCACTTCGCTACGAAATTGAAAGCAACTCTTTTACGTGAATCCCATAATACCAACGCATACATTACCTAACATGTTAACCGTTGTTTGTATGGTGGACTAAACTACAAAGTGGTCAAACCTATTTGCATTTTTGAACAAACTCCCTCTTTTGACCCTCCTAACCATATAATTATTGTAAAAAAAGTAAAAAAAAATAATAATCAACCTGTATAACAAGTTCGGCTCTTGGTACACACACCATTTTTTTCCAAGTATGAACCAGTTTATATTCTACATCATACAAAAGTTTCATCGACCTTGCCCAGAAGGAACATTGCGAAAATAAAATGAATGTACTATTTAGTAGGCACTACTCATTATATGCTTAATGCGCAACGTCTCGGTCCTGCAACCACATAATTAAAAACAAAACCGGCCAAGACCATGTCGGGGCCGGCTCAGTGTAGGGTTCCGTAGTTGCCCATCTTTCACAATAGACGGGCTTAAAATAGCGGTTTTAAGCCCGAGGTTTAAATTACGAAAAAGATTTCAAGCTCTATAAAAAGGTCGTAAACGCCAAAGTAACTGTAATTACTTATTACCTTCTTGAAGTTATCGGTTATACGCGCCAGATTGATCGAATGTTTTAATACAGTATGGCACTTAACTAACATGTATAACGTTCGAAGTATAAGGACACCGCGCGGCACTTACGTCATTTTAAAGAAAATTATGATATTCAGCGATAATTCAAAAACGGCTCGACCGATTTTATTCAATAAGTATAGTTTTCATTGGAAGTGCTTATTAAGAAGCGAAAAATGACAGATACACACAAATGTAGCCTTATTAGCTTTAATTGTAAGTCAATTAAAAGGTCCATTGAGGGAGTAAGGGAGCTATGCAAGATAGGAGATATCATTGGGTTACAGGAAACTTGGCTACTACCTCATGAGATACCTTTCCTTGGGACCATTCACAGCATTTCGCATATACGGGGACATCGGCGGTTGATACCAGTGCTGGTATACTTACAGGAAGATCACATGGAGGGGTAGCTTTTCTCTGGAGGAAGTCGTCTTTCTCTGATGTGGCGGTTGTGATTGTAAGAGTGTACGGTTGGCGGCAATTAAGTTAAGAGTGCGGGACTCCGCAGTGTTAGTGTTTAGTGTCTATATGCCGGTAAACGCGCCTGAGAACCTACCACTATTCACGGAATGTATGGGTGAAATCAGTGCCATCAGTGCGGAAAACACGGACGTCGAGGTTACATGTTAGGGGACTTTAATGCTCACCCAAAGGAACTGTTTTGTAGAGAGTTATTGCAGTTTTGCGAAAATCAAAAGTGGTGTTGTGTCGACATGGACTTGTTGGAAAGCAATACCTTTACATTCACTAGTGAAGCACACGGGTGTAACAGGTGGTTGGACCACTGTGTTGTCACAGAAGCCGCGCGTGCAACCGTTCAAAACGTTAAGGTAAAATATGACACCTATTGGTCCGACCACCTGCCGCTTATCATTGAGTGTAATTTAGAAAAGGTACAAATTAAATGTATTCCAGCAACGTCGTGCAATGAAGGGATTTTTTGGGGGGAGAGGCAGGCCTCTCAAGTCGATATGTATCGTTCGTTGTGTCACGAAAAGCTGAAACATCTCGACTTTCCAGCTGAGTTAACGTCTTGTGCTGATAACGTGTGTAACGTGCATAGTCATAAACCAGTCATTGACGGAATGTATGATTACATAATTGAAACATTGACCGATGCGGCAAGACAGTCGAGTAGTGCTAGGCGGGGGAGGGGTAAGGTAATTGCTGGTTGGAACAAATATGTAGGCAGCGCCCACAGGGATGCTAGAGACAAATTTTTAATATGGGTTTCAGCAAACAAACCGAACCAGGGCCCAGTATATGATGATATGTGTAATTCCAGAAGGTTTTTCAAGTCAAAACTTAAATGGTGCCAGGATAGGCAGGAGCAAATCAGAAATGATATACTTGCCACTAACCGGGCAGCTAACGACTTTAAAGCCTTCTGGAAGAATACTAATAAAGTAAATGTCCGGCCTGGAGTCCCGGTGTCCGTTGGTGGCTCGAGCGACAAAAAAGTAATCGCTGATAATTTTAAGCATATGTTCTCTGTCGCTCCCGTTCTGCAATCGAGATCACAAGCTGTGAATTGTACTGAGGCCACAGTGAGTAGAAATAGCGTGAGTTTCACTGCCAAGCAAATAAATACAATTATAAAAAGCATGCAGAGAGGAAAATCTCCAGGTCACGATGGCCTCAATAAAGAGCACCTAAAATATGCGGGTGTGCACCTGCCGCGTGTTCTTGCGGTATTATTTACGCTGTGTATGAGTCACGGCTATCTTCCTGAAAAACTTACTAGGACAGTCGTGATTCCACTTGTAAAAAATAAGACTGGCGATTTGTCTGATATGGAGAACTATAGGCCCATCTCACTGGCTACTATACTAGCTAAAGTGCTTGATAGCCTGCTTAATGCACAGCTTTGGAAGTATATCAAGTTGCACGATGCGCAATTCGGCTTCAGACCGGGACTGTCAACGGAAAGCGCAATCCTGTGCCTTAAGCAGACTGTCAGGTACTATAAGGACAGAAACACGCCAGTCTTTGCATGTTTCTTGGATCTGTCCAAAGCCTTTGACCTGGTTGATTATGACATCTTATGGCATAAATTGGCGAGAACAGGGCTGCCTAATCAATTTATCCAACTGTTTAAATATTGGTACAGCAACCAGGTCAACCTTGTGAGATGGGCCGGAGTCGATTCGGCAGAGTACAGGTTACAGTGCGGGGTTAGACAGGGGGGCCTCTCATCTCCCTTACTGTTTAACCTGTATGTAGACGAACTGATCGGGGGGCTCAGTGCTATGCGTGTCGGTTGCCATATTAGTGGTACTAGTTTCAACAATATAAGTTACGCGGACGATATGGTGCTGCTGGGCCCGTCAGCAGATTCGTTGCGGCAGATGATAGGAGTATGCGAGGAGTATGCTGAGCGGCATGGTCTTAGGTACAATACGAAAAAGAGTGAACTAATCATTTTCAAATTACGGAAATACAACCCGACTACTGTACCTAAGATCATGCTGTGCGGCGAGCCCCTCAAGAGGGTTGAGAAGTTCAAATACCTGGGACATGTGGTCACTGAGGATTTGAATGATGACATGGACCTCGAGAGAGAGAGAGGAGAGCGATGGCTGTCAGAGGCAACATGATTGCCCGCAGATTTGCACCTCGTAGTGACCAAGTTAAGTTGACGCTTTTCAAGGCCTACTGTCAGACATTCTACACGTGCAGTCTGTGGGTAAAGTTTACGAAGAGAGCCTATGATGCAATCAGAATTCAGTACAACAACATCCTGAGATTGCTGCTGAGGCTGCCGAAGCACTGTAGTGCGTCAGGTATGTTCGCAGAGGCGCACACTGATGACTTTTTTGCCATTAGGTGAAAAAGGATTGCGTCTCTGCTAAAGCGAATGCGTGGCAGCAGCAACAGCCTCCTCAGGGTGTTGGCTGAGAGACTAGATTGCCCACTGACGAAGTACTGGGTCGACGTTGCCATTGGTAGGGACAGGTAAAGCACGTTTATCACGTGCTGTGCCTGCTCCTGTGATCGGGAACGTACAATAATATTAATTAATTTAATTAATTTAAAATTTAGTCTATTTAGTTGTCAAGTATCAGTGTATTACTAACATAGTTTTAAGTTTAATTTGTTACTAATTCTATGGATCAAATTGGTCTGAAATAAAAGCTTTTTATTTTTTTTTTATTTATTTATTATGAGGTCAAATTTTTACGAATTTTTCCATAATTTTTGAAACGTGGTTGAAAAGTTAGAGGGCGGACGCTATTTTTTGGATTTCTATAGCGAATATTTACAAAACTTTTGACCATATCAAAAAATGATGTTCAAAGACCCCTATTATTTTTAAAATACCTATTCAACGAAACCCCTCACACTAGTTGAAACGAAAAAAAAATCACCCCCACTTTAGGGGTAAAAGCGGTACCCGAAAAAAAGTTTTTCTTTTTATTTTTATTTTTCGCCTATACCATGGCGAGTGTTCTGAAGAGTTATTTTCTCTTATCCCACCCTCCCCTTTCCGTCATAGAACCACACGTGCCAGCTTGCGATGTCATCACCTCACCGTGGAGAATATTCCCACCCGTACCAAGAAGTTTGGCAATTCCTTTATCTGCCGAACTATTAAAGTATGGAACTCCTTGCCGGCTCATGTGTTTCCTCCTTCTTATAACTTGGGAACCTTCAAACGAAGCGTGACGAAGCATCTCTCGGGCCAGCATGGCAGTGTCAACTGATTTGGCACCGTTGGTTTCTCGTCAGTTGCCATTGCGACTTGGGCTCCCCTTTTTGCTTACCATCAGGCGAAGTGGAGCCACTATGTTGTGCCGTTATAAAAAAAAAAAATACCGTTTTGTCGGCGTTTTACATACACATACTCAATATACTCATACCAAATTAGAGCTTTCTAGTACTTTAATGTAATGATAACTGAGCTAAGCCGCGGACAGATAGACAGACAGACAGACGGACATGGTGAAACTATAAGGGTTCCTAGTTGACTACGGAACCTTAAAAAACACTGCCCGCGGCCGCGTTACTGCCCGCGTTCGATTTTAATTTTTTTTAAATTGGACACAAACAGCGGATCGCAGGCCATTGTTTATTAATAAAAAATCATGCAAGGCTCTTAGTAGGAGTTAAATGAATAGTAGGCACCAAAGAGCCGATTCATATTCATTTCGTAATGTTCCTTCTGGGCTAGGTCGATGAAACTTTTGTATGATGTAGAATATAAATTGATTCATATTTGGAAAAAAAATGGTGTGTGTACCAAGAGCCGAACTTGTTATACAGGGTGTTTTTTTTTTTTTTTTTACTTTTTTTTACAAGAATTTAAATGGTTAGGAAGGTCATATTTTTTTAAATATAGCTTTTAGTTACATTAATATTTGTACAAAATTTGAAATTCGTCACTTTCATAGTTTAGGAAAAAATAAATAAAACAGTTTTGGGGTTAATCGGGTGTTTTTCACCCCCAGGGGGTAACAGAGGGATGAAACTTTGTGCAGGGTATTACCTCCTTAAAAGGCATCGTTTGATTATAGTTTCGACCCAAAAACGCTGGGGGCACTTTTTCTTAGGCTATCCTGCTATACCCTTTATGTCATAATGTATAAAATTTGCCATAAATCTATTTTTACCTCACTCGCTCGAAAAACCTCCATTTATAGCGCGAAATCTGCGTGCAAAAGTCTATTTTATCCGCTAGCGTGCAAATAGTACATTACATCAGAGGCCGGTTGAGGATTTCCGGCCAAGTAGGTATATACCGGATAGTGATACGAGGCCGGGAATCCGTTTTCACGACGAGGCATGTATAGTGCTTTTCTCAAACATACAATGAAATTTTTGACGACGCGTTTGGCTCGGTTTGTAGACACCTGCCTACTGAGTCGGCGGTCCCGGGTTCGAATCCCGGCCGGGGCAAATATTTGTGCAAATATTTGTTCTTGGGTCATGGATTTTATCTATATATTATGTATATCGTCGTCTAGTACCCATAGTACAAGCTTTGCTTAGTTTGGGACTAGGTCGATTTGTGTATGATTGTCCCTTAATATTTATTTATTTTATTTATTTACTTATTAAAATAAAAAAATATACTTCAAAAAACAACATTTTATTAATTGACAAATAGGACATTTTAGTCTAACAACCAACCTTTAAAAACAAAACCTGCTTTTTGTCAAACCAGCCAGCTGTGTGAATGACCTTGTTGTTGAAACCAAAAAAAGTTACTTTGCAGGCCTAGGCCTGAAAAGCAGTATGAAATCCCTTTACAGTCCTCTCGAGTTGTTGCGCCCAAAAAGCGATACTTCCGAGCCTATTATAAGGAACGTAAAGACAATATTTCATTGCATGTTTGAGAAAAAGTCATTTGAATTTCGAACACGATGATTATGATTCTCTGTGGTACATGTAACTTTTTTTAATTTTTAATATTTGTGCTTTATTTATCTGGTTTGGAATTGAGTGTGTTACTTTTTAAATTTAAATAGAGGGCAAAATTAAATATCGGGTGTCACCTGTAATAGGAACAATAAATTAAAACATAGATTCTTCTCCTGAAACTGAACAACATTTGTTAACCAACTTCAGAAAATAACGTGTATTAAATGATATTTCGTAGAATAATGTTTAGACAAAGAAGCAATGTATTGCGAAATGTCCGTTATTAGTAGAGTGTCAGCTATGTGTCAATGCTCAGGGAATGTCAATGTTAGACGACGTACATTGAAAATACTATTTAATTTGTTTGAAATAATAAAATTCTGAAAACTGACTTTTCTAAAAAGTTGCTGAACAGTTTGTTGTTCAGTTTGAAGAGTAGAATTAATCTAAGTTTGAATTGATTGCTCCTATTACAGGCCACACCCGATATATTTATTTTTATATTGTAATTGTTTTTCTTCCATCTCGCATTTTCCTCACCGTAGTGAGGTCAAGAGTTGTATGTTCCGCACGACTGCAAATAACTATTTACAAGCTTAACTTTATTAAACTTTGTATCTATGTATGTATCTATGCAACTTATGTTTGTTCGGGTGGAATCCTGCAACTCAATTTTGAAGCAGATATCTTCAACCGATTGAGCTGTTATTTTGCATTCCTACTTAACTTTGATGGCAATATAATAATATTGTACCATGGGGTTGGCCTGATGATGGAGCCGGAAGGTGGCCCTAGAAACTATGTACAGGATAAAGCAATTTTACCGAGATTGAGGTATGTAGAACCGTCGCAGTGAGCAATTGATGGATGTTCAAAGAAGTACAGTCGGTTATAAAACCTTGTCGCAAATATGATATTTTTGAATGAAGCTAAAACTTTCAGGATTTTTATAAAACGAACCTAACCTGACCTTATGATTTCTACGTGAATAGTATAAAAAAACCCGAAGGGTAACGGTATATGAAATAAAAATTAAGCAATGCTTGTACTATACTACGTGAATCCCAGTTGACTTTAAACCACGATGCCCAAAGTCAGATAATTCCAAGAAAATCCACTGCATGTATTGGAACAGGCCGACTCACGCTTATACTCTACCAAACTGCCGAGTGGCCTGCCTTGATAGGCAACGAACCGTGTGCCTTTGGTTTGGGAGAAGCATGAATAGGATCCATTCGTGTAGAACTAAAGGAAGGTACGACAATGTTTAAGGCAGGTCTTACATCAATTTAAAAAAAAAATAACCGACTTTAACGAGAAGAAATAGTATTTCCGAGAACAAAATAAAAAAGATATATTATGTGCGTATACATTTCTTACAGTAATAGTTTAGCGTCTTCCATATCCTGCCTCACAGAGGCGTGCAATACTCAACTTAAATCTAGGGTAAGTAGGTAACATGTCAATTTGTCAATTCAAATTATTATTATCAACATTTTAACGAAAATCTATTGCATACATTAATTATTTCATTATTAAATTCGAATCATTATTATCAATAATATTAACATAATTTTTTCATACATATTAGGTAGGTATATCATTATTAAATTTCACGCATTGTGTTACATTTTATTATGTCATTACATTAGATATTTTATAACTTAACGCGTTGTTATAAAAATGATCGAAAGCGTCATAGATGTACCTATAATATTGGAGGAGGTCCCTCAATTCCTAATGGATCTCGTTATCAAAATCTTTACCAAAACTTTGTAAGACTGACTTGTAGATGCGTACAGTCGACATCAGATATATCGCAGCATATAAGGCGTTCATAAATATCGGAACATGTGCTGTAACGCCCAGTTAATCAGAGTCGTTTTCAGATATCTTTTGAACGCCGTATATGCTGCGATATATCTGATGGCAACTGTACTCTCGAAAAAAAACGGCCAAGTGCGAGGGGTCGCGCACCGAGGGTTCCGTACAAACAAACACTTATCCCATCTTAACTGGCCCGTTAAGTTAAGTTTGCACCTGGTATATATCGCGCCGGGTACAAAATGAGGTGCAAATATAACGCAACTGATTACGTTTGTTGCTTGGGAATTCCACTTAAATATTTATTCCGTTTTTAGTATTGGTTATTATAGCGGCAATAGAAATACATCATCTGTGAAAACTTCAACTGCGTAGCTATCACGGTTCATGTGATATTGCCTGGTGACAGACAGACAACCACATGGACAGTAAAGTCTTAGGTAATAGGATACTTTACCCTTTGGAGAAAGAACCCTAAAAATCAAAATCGGTTAATAAATAAGGGAGTTGTGAGCGGAAAAGTAAAAGCGGATTTAAAAAGTTGCTGAAAGCTATATAACTTTGTAAGCACGATTATTTATATTGAAAACACGTGTACAAACTTAAGTCAACTTTCTTCTCAATTTGCAACTTCGGTTGTATTTTCTCTTTAAACTTGTGATGCAGTTTCCACGATGTTAAAAAGAAAGTTTTACATAAAACGTGATACAACTATTAATTTAGAAAATTCATTGAAGGATTACGTAAGCAATTTAAATATCCCGCATCTAGTAGCCGCGGAGAGAGCGTTAGCGCGCTGTCTTCGATTGGCCGCCGCCTGATCGAAGCTCCTGATGATGAATCGTGTACCGATTCGAAACATGTCGAGCGATATTCGGCTTCTACGATTTTTTTAAATAATCGATCCAGTCGTTTGGCGTGATGAGAGGTATTTGGAAATTCTATAAAACAGAAATAAAGACCAAATACCTAGCTACAATGCGTTTAATTTTCACGGGAATTGCACGAAGAGGAACCACTTGAAAAGACTTCGAAGCAAATAGTGAAATTGGCCGGGTAGCCCCTTAAATAAATGTGTTTTTATTTTTCAACAATTCAACATATCTAAGATCTATCGCAGTAAGTAACAGATAATCCCCCTCTTTTCAGTTTACCTCTGAATCCGATATGAAATGCACTTGGGAGTTTGCGCTCCATCTCGTTGAAGAATAATTTTCTCAACTGGATATTGATAGTCTTATACGGGTTTAAAAACTGTTTGTAGCGATATCGTTTGGGAGAGATGCAAGAAAGAAAGAAATATTTGCACACACACGAACACAGTAGTAGTACAAACAAAATCGAAAACATTCAGGAATTTGAGCCGTGTGCAAGCAAAAGGACCAGGCTCAACATATGCTACAGATGGTAGTTTTTGAGGGTTCCGTACCCAAAGGGTAAAAACGGGACCCTATTACTGAGACTTCGCTGTCTGTCCATCCGTCCGTCCGTCTGTCACCAGGCTGTATCTCAACAACGGTAATAGCTAGACAGTTGAAATTTTCACAGATGATGTATTTCTATTGCCGCTATAACAACAAATACTAAAACTAAAATAAAATATTTAAGGGGGGCTCCCATACAACAAACTTGTTATAGATTATGTTGCGGAACCCTTCATGCGCGAGTCGGACTCGCACTTGCCCAATTTTTTCATTTTTTTTATATAAATTCTAGAGATCAACTCAAAATTCGAGGTTGTCGATTTCTTCTTTTTCTCAGATTTTAATACAATGTTGGTGAGTTGTTAAAGTTTCTTATTCTGAACAAGGTAAGCCCAATTTCACGCAACGTCCTACAAAATTTTCCATTGAGTTAAAAAAAAAGTTAAATTTCGTATTTTGTTCTCAAATTTTGTACAAAATGAGGAAAGACATATCGTGAAATTGCGCTTACCATGGTCAAAAGAAGCATCTTTACCAACTCACCAATTTTTTTTGAAACCTAAGAAATAAAAAATCAACAACAAAATAAAAATTGGCCCATTTATTTTAAGTGAGAGCTAAATTCGAAAGTTAGAAGATATAGGTACTCATGGTTTTTTTTTACTTTTTTCCCTACTACCTGGCGAAATGGTAGTCAGCAGTTTTCAGTCGAAATCTGTCTAATAACTCCGTGCAGCGTTTCTTTTGTAAAAATATATTAGCAACAAGCATTGGATTTGAAATTGCTATTAATTATATTTAGATAGTTGTATGACTGTATGTACCAAATTATTACCTACCAAAGTTACGTAATTTCTTTTTTTTCCACTAAAAAACGCAGTTTTAGGAAAAATTTCAATTTTACCGAATGCATATGCATCTAAAATTTTGAAAATATCTTTCTATTTTCATCATTTATCAATACCTACGCCAAAATTGAAATATTTAAGAATCAATGTTACAGAGCTTAAACAAAAAAAAACGCGAGGAATTGTTCGTTCGTAGCTACTCGTAGCGGCACACACACAGTCGGTCATGTCGCCACAACGCGCGATCAATTTCGTGACATTTTACACAAGCAACCAATAAAATACAGTACTCGGGTAGCTTTTGCGAAATACAAGAAAGAGGACTTTCTGTTGTATTTTATTATCTGCCCTAACCATGCATAACTAAATGAAAATAAATGATAAACTATTTACGCTAGCGTACCCAATATATGAACCATGTAGTTGAAAAACTGCTATTAACAAAAAGGGCGGAACAGACGAACATTGTCCTATCAGATACGTCTATTTCGAAGGCAGACTCATTAACTTAGGAAACAGCTCACAGCCCGTCGAGTTAATAGAAATTTCATTATGCCATTCCAGGCGACTGATCGAGTTTGTCAATTATCGAGCTTTACTCGCCTTGTCGAGAAGCTAATTTATATCGACTCGCGAGTATGTTTTAGGAAAATCTATCCCATCAAAAACATAAATGTAAAATGAGAGCCAAGTTCAATATCGCGTGCACTTCGCCGACAAAAGAATTGAGATCTGCAAGGGCGCCAAGTTCTTTGCCCTAAAATTTTAAGATACAAGGACATGCGACATACTCGATGCATTTATTTTACTTGGGGAGTAATTCAATATCAAGATTTGACTTGGCTAGTTTTCACAAACTAACTAAATTTTATAAAAGTAACATAGTCATAGTTCATTATCAAGCTAACAGTAGGTATAAGTAACAAGACGTACACTAACTTGCGTACTTACCTTTACGAAAATAGGTTAATGATTTGATTGATTTTGATTTATAATATAAATTTATATTTTAAAACTAGCCAAGTCAAGTCTTGATATTGAATTACACCCCAAGTAAAATAAATGCATCGAGTATGTCGCATGTCCTTGTATCTTAAAATTTTAGGGCAAAGAACTTGGCGCCCTTGCAGATCTCAATTCTTTTGTCGGCGAAGTGCACGCGATATTGAACTTGGCTCTCATTTTACATTTATGTTTTTGATGGGATATCATTACTTTTTGTACAGAAATTATTATGATGTGTAAATTACTTAATTATTATTTGTTAATTAGTTCTGTGTGCTATTCTAGTACATCTTTTGAAAGTTTTGAATAAACAAAGAATTTTCCAAAACGGTTAGTACGAATTGGATTTTTATGTGCATGTATGTGTAAGTGTGTGCGTGTGAGTGTATAGGTATGCTATTCTAGTATATCTTTCAAACAAAAAAAGAATTTTCCAAATCGGTTTATAAATGACAGAGTTCTGAGACAACAACCATCAATAATAATAATAATAAAAAAACATAAAAAAATCACTGTTTTCGATTTTTATATGTATACACACACAATTACTAAGCTGGATGCCAAATTTCACCTTTCTAGGTCACCTGGAAGTGGGTTAGGTTTTTGATTATAGTGAGTCAGTCAGTCAGTGATAAAAATACCGTTTTTTGGACTTTAATATCTCAATAACTATTTAACCTATATTAATGCAATTTGGGGTTCTACTTGTTCTAAAGGATCTTAATACATAAGCCAAATTTCATTTTTTTATGTTAAATAGATTTGGAGTTATTGGGGGGTCAAAAGTGGCTCCAAACGGTTCGTGTAATATAACACACGGCTGCTGCTCGCCAGTTCCTGCGGTGAACTTGGCTGGACACGCTGCCGCGTGTCTAGATATCGATTCGCGGCATGAAAATGTAGAATCAATACATTTTCATGCCATTAGATACGCGTGGTTTTTTTTTATATATAAATATTGGACAACCTCACACAAATCGATCTAGTCCCATATTCAGCTCAAGAAGGCTTGTGTTATGGGTACTAGACGACGATATACGTACTCATATAGATAAATATATACTTAAATACATAGAACAACCATGACCCAAGCACAAATATTCGAGTTTATCACACAAATATTTGCCCTGGCCGGGATTCGAACCCGGGACCGCCGGCTCAGTAGGCAGGTGTCTACAAACCAAGCCAAACGCGTCGTCACGCGAATTAGAAGTTAAGTGTATTATAATAAATCATTTAGCTGTTTTCTATCTGCAGGAGCTGAAATTCTGTGTGTTTCAAAAATGTTTTTCAACTTTTGCAAACGAGTACAGAGTAATCATGCACAAAGAAAGTATTCGTTCTAAAACCCCCTCCTGAACCGAAAATCAAGATAAAAAGAGCTCTCCATCTTAAATAGAATTTAGGATTCAGAAAATTCACTTTTTCAAAGGAGATCAAATTCCGTAGGTATATTTAATTGTACACCGGCTACTATTTGTCACTGACACAATCCTTGCAATAGGAATTAAAATTTTCAAAAATCTCGACGATCACAATGTTTTGATAGAATGTTTTTATCCATATTTTTAATGGTGAAATACCACATTGTTTTCTTTTTATTTTGACAAAAAAAAACAATGATTTTGTCTTAAATATTGTAATTTTTTTATATAAACGCACAATGGCTTGGCAAAATTTTTAAGCTCTTTAAAGCATATAAAACAGAGGGCGCTCGA
Source organism: Apotomis capreana (assembly GCA_947623375.1). Lineage (NCBI taxonomy): Eukaryota > Metazoa > Arthropoda > Insecta > Lepidoptera > Tortricidae > Apotomis > Apotomis capreana. Next base: position 43,908 of record CANQKS010000026.1, on the reverse strand, counting down.
GTAGTGTAGAATTACGACTAGGATGATATGGATTTTGTTGACTGTCATTCTTCAAGTTTTCGATATTTTGGAATTTTATTAGGCCAGGTTTTTCATTTCATACCTTGAAGAATAACAGTAATTTTACAGCCATTCCAGTCAACAATATTATAACAATGTCGCCCTAGCCGTACCGTACTTACCAGGTCAATATATAGGCGGGAAAAATATCTTTTTAATTATTTAAGCCACTTAAAAAAATATATATATTTCGAACCATATACGAGATATCCCATTTTTCTCCCATTTAAGTTTCAAATGCATTAAACATATAACGCTTATCCCAACCAAATCCCAGCGCCCTGCATGTTGGCACAAACTCAAACAATACACTATCAGCTTACATCAGCTAAAATAAACGCGGACTGGCCAGATGTCCGATGTAAACATAGATCGGCTTTTGATCCGAAAATCGAATAAAAACGTCGATAAACAACAACCGTCTTCGGACGATCAGACCGCCTTTTGTTTATTCACCTGTCTAACAAGGTGACTAAGAAGATAGGAAAGTATAATTTTGCGTTTGATATTTTAGTTTAGTATAAACGCGATTAGTAAATTGATGTCGATAGACACGGTAAAAACCATTTTTTGGTAGTTATTAAACCTTTTTTTATTAAATTTCTTCCTGACTAGCTGCGCCTCGCGGTGTTATCCGCTCATACCACTACACTACATTTCTTCGGCATAAAAAGTAGCCTATGAGTTAATCCAGGGTGTCAGCTACCTTCATATGAAAATTTATGAAAATTGGGCCGTTCGAGCGTGAAGAAGTAACGAACATAGGTACACATAAACACTCAACTTTCACTTTTATTATATTAGTGTGATAACCAATAAAATATATGTAGTTCCCTTCCTCCTTGTACAAAAGAGAAACTGTTCTGATGTTTTATAACGAAACGTCGACGTAATTGGAGCGGAGCGAAGCTCCCATAGATCGACTCGAATGGACTTCGTAACAATGCGCAGATCTCAGCTAGTTCTCAACCGATTTTAGAAATTTTTGTTTTAAAATGCACAAATTAACGGAGTCCCGTTTTGTTACAATAACATAATCATAGATATAATAATATAATCACATTAGTGTGAAAATCGTGTAAGTTTAAGAGGCCTTATTCCTTTTTTTTTTCATACTGTGACAAATATATTAATAATTTCAACCCACTTTTTGAAGTGAATTATACTTTTCCCCGAGTTCTAGGTAGTAACATGGCTATTTCATGAAATGAAAAAACTAATTTTCCGCGTGATTTTTGACAATTTCGAGTAGTTTTTTGAAACAAGAATTATTAATGAAAAATGTAAACTGTTGATTGTAAATATCGATGGCAAAAAGCGAGAACGTAGTAGCCGCCACTTGGTCAAAAAAAATTTTTTTGCATATTCGGAATCGGCGAATTTTTCTGCGTCGACTGGTCTGGGTCCCATGGCTCTACAACGCTTAGAAAAAACTGGACTACGTTGCAAAACGAATGTATTTTTTTGACGATGCCCACATCTAATTGCTATAAACACCCAAATAGTAGCAATTTTCTAAACGAGTACATTTACGATAATTTTTTTCTTTCATAAATCAAAGGGTGTGCCGGTTACAGCGTTGCCGAAATTTTGTTCCGTCGGTGGCGGTTGCAGCATTTATGCATGTAGTGAAAAAATTACGAACCAAGCTTACTGCAATTATCCTAAAATAAATTATCTATGATTGACGCTTACTACATTTCATTCGAAAATGAATTAACAGCAAGCTACAGTAACGACATTTGAAACACAACGTGAAGTGGGTAGTGCTTGAAGATACAGCAATAAAAATGTGCGCTCGCGGCGATGTGGCTCGTGAATACGACCTGTGATTTAGTCTATCGGCGTTCGCCGGAGCGAGTGGGTGTACGTAGTCTGTGTACATGCCTTTTTTTGGATGTAAAATATGTTGCGGGTTTAATGGAAAATATGAATATTGGGATAAAACATAACTAGCATATTTAATTGCTTTATTAATATTGAAAGGACAGCAAAAATGTTTTTATTACATTTTGTTGGAAGAAAATAACGATGTTGGGGCGCGGGACGCGGCAGCTTTGAGAGTTCCGTGCCTCAATCGCCAAAAACTAAACTTAAATAGGATCACTTTTGTGCCTGTCTATCCATTTGTCGAGGCCTTTTTCTCAGGAACGCGTGGAGGTATAAAGCTGGAATTAACATCAAATATCATCAAAGGTCTGCTTATCTTCAGCTTAAAGGCAATCAAAAGATACGAGCAAACACTCGCATGATGATTAAAAAAAAATGAAAAAAATATTTACTTTTTTCGGCTTTCTTCTCGACAGCGGCCTCCTCTTGTGAAATGCCGATAAATTCAGATTCAGACATGTAAAGTGGCCTACTTACAGAATAGGTATACATTTCAATTTTGATTTAGATTTAAAATAATGATTTTTTTTTATTAGTTTAATATGTATATCTAGTTTACGGTTGTAATCGCTAGAAGAAAGTTTTGCTGTAATCTACTACGTTTCACTACAACCATTAAGAGTTAATTGGTCTAACCCCTAAAAAGCTGACTCAAGCCGGATCAAACTAGTTTGGGGTGTCACGTCCGCATCTGTATTATCTAAGGGCTAGAATCAGATAAGCACTAAATTTGTTGAGCTGCGGTAGATTAACAACTGTACAGTATTTAAAATTTACCGGTTAACTGGTGCCTGATTCGATTAATATTTTCACAATAACCATACGCATGGCATAAATGAATAAAAAAATATATATCAGGCAACCTCACACAAATTAATCAAGTACCACAGTAAGCTCTAGGAGGCTTGTGTTCTGGACACAAGTGAACATACTGGTAAAGATAAATACATATTTAAATACAAATAACATCCATGACCCAGGCACAAATATATTATTCGACAAATATTCGAGTTCATCACACAAATATTTGCCCTTGCCGGGATTCGAACCCAGGACCGTCGGCTCAGTAGGCAGCTGCTTAAACCACTGCGACAACTGTCGTCATTCATTTTATCACGGACATAATATACAGCTTTGCGGCTGCTTGAGCTACATCAGCTACCAGCGTTTTGGAACGCAGTACTGTGTTCTTAATTCTGTCAGTTAGTTTTACGCCCAGAATACTGCGTTCCATGGCTCTTTGACAAACCTTGAGGGTGGACTTCTGAACTTTTGTCAAAGACCAAGTCTGCGCTCCGTAGGTCAGGATTGGAAGAATGCACATGTCCATCAGTCACTATTGCACTAATTTTCATTACTTTAGAGGGGCGATTTTTGAGTTAATTATGACAAACATTTTGAGGAGTGTTATTATAAAACCATGCATTTTAGAGTGGAATTTTTAGTATTTTTATCTACCCAAATATCATAAACCCTCCATGATGCGTTCAAGAACCGCACATTATGACCAACATAAAAATAAACTGTTTTGTTAGAACAAATTTCTTATCTGTGAAAATGTTATTATTGCTAATTAATAACATCGATTTCGATAATATTATATCATTCAAATTTCGAACATCTCTGAAAACCAAAGAAATTTGGTTTGACCTCTATTCTAATATCAGTCGAGATGACGTTTAGTTCGAAATGAATTGTCAATTTGCAGATAAATTGACAAATGTCGCATGCAAGTAAGATATCGAACGATATGGTAGTTCGGGCCCACTCTAGTTTGTCTCTGAATAAAAAAAAACTATGGCAGCTGCCAGAAAAGAAAAGAAAACTTTTCATTGCCGCCATTACCGGTTAGAGTTTGTGTGTTTAATAGGTAGTGAGTTTTATATCGATAAAAGTTACTTAACCACTTGACCGTCCGACGATAGCATAGTATCCAAAACCAATATGCTCCTAACCGTCCGCGGATACCTTACTATCCAAGATTGGAAGACGGAACAGTTGATTATAGTGGCTTCTAGTGGAATGATTCGGCATTATTTACTGATTATCTTGATGCAACAACGTAGCCTAACAACATAGTTTGCTGTAAAAAATATAAATGGCAGTGTAGTTACGCTAGTTTTGTAGAAAGTTGAGGATGCGCAGCGCGGGGCGTGCGTCGCTAAAAAAACCCGGACGGTTGACAGGAAAATAGTCTCGTGGGCTGGACGGTCAAGTGGTTAGAAGACAATTAAATGCCAAAACTGAAGATAAAACGTAGAGAGTTTTAAAGTTTTCACGGGAATATTAAACCTCATTACCTATAATATTTAGTTTTAGCGGATAACAAAATTATAGTCTGATTAACCCTAAGAATATTTAAGTTTGTTTTTAGCACGATAAGAACAAGGTTGTGATTTTATAATATGAGAGATTTTATTAGCCTTTTGAAATGTTATAAGCAACGGAGGTTTTAAGTAACTTTCGTAATGTTTTTATACAGATAAATTGAGACTAGATAGTATTTGATATGTTAAGACGGTAATTGTTGCTTCTGAGCTTTTAATTTGTAAGAAACCTGCATTTAAAATTTGGAAACATTTTAAAAAAGTATGTTGATAAAAATTGATTGATACTTAAGTCGTTTTATTTTCACAGTTTCTTTTTGCCGGTGGACACTTACCACATTTCAGTTAGTCCTATAAAGAACGTAATGACATTTACGTCAAAATTATTGAATCTTAAAATAAATACGCATCTGGTTACAGCATTTATGCTTTATGGAAATAATACTCGTTTCACCATTTTAGTACATTTACTTCTGGCGTTTACAGCGTTTTCGCGTAACGAAAAAAAAGAGTTCAAGTGTCGTAACCGCCACTAAGTCATAAACCAGTTTTTTTTGTTAAATATTAAATATGCCAGTTGAAAGAAAACCATAAGTTATGAATTAGATCCAAATATCAAGCATTTTCGTTCATAAATGAAAGAGTTATGATTTTTTTTCTCGAAATCGAAAAGTTTTTTGGCTCTGGTGTAAAGTTTGCATTTTGGCGGTTACTACGTTCTCGCTTTTTGCCATCGATATATACTTACCAATAAATCCTAATAGTCCTGTTCTAGGTAGTAACATCAATAATATGTAAAGAAACATGTTTGATCGTAGAGAAAAATGTCTAAAACAATCTGCATTTTAAAAGGAATAAGGCCTCTTAAATCAATTTTAATACATTGATTTGAATACCCGCTTCCCAATGGCATTTAATGCACCTTACAACGTATACCTACACGACAATCGGTATGTATGCGTTATATGGCCATGGCAAATCTGACATATGGTAAAATTTGGGATATCACATTGCCTCATCGAATAAACGCCCTGATATACCAAGTGTTTACTTAACGTGCTATATTTGTTTTCCCCTGTTTGTATCGTAATAAACCGAGTGTTGATTGCAAAATCGTAACAGCCATCAATCCTTCGCCACAAACACCAAACGTCAAGTATCTTCCGATCGCATTTACTGCTCTAGCGGTTCTCAAACTTTTATAAAACAGACTTGCCTTAACCCTTAAATGCATACAATAACACAAATTTTATTTCTGAAATGACGTGATTCACGTCAGTTTGAAATTTCGGGACAATCTTGACAAAGTCTTCATTGACAATATTCAGATTTAGACGTGTGTCATTTCAGTAACGTGTAAATATACATCATCATGCGTTTAAGGGTTAAACCATGAGTGTACAGTGACAGACGCTAGCTACTGAGTAAAGAATTTGTATGTCAAGTCGTTTACGCTATCGCTAGCGAGTATGGTCACATCACAGACTACCCCCACTAGACGGAGCATGTAAGGCACATGTAAGGCCACCCGCGCGCACCAACGATATGGTACGGCAAAACATTAAAGTATCAACACGGCGGCCACCGTTTAGTTGCGTCCATGTTTATGAGGTCTCTCTACACCACTTAACACTACAATTTACCATGTTATTTATTTAATTTCTTTTTTCGTTGACGTACGCATGGATCATAAACAAGCAAGAACCCGCCACAGCCTCAATATGCTCAGCATATAGGTAGATAAGGCCTCCCTACACCCCAGAAAAAGGAGAGTGAGACTAAGTAGGATTGCCCCCTGCCCGCTGCCGCCATAACTATGACAGACGTAAACGGGAGCGGGCGGGTCGTGGTCCACAGTAAACCTGTTTACGTTATTTTATTGAATCTATTCCCACCCTGAAACCCTGGATGTCTCAGACACAATCAACAATGTCATGTGACGTTCTTTGAGGGAGGCCTATGAAAGATGGCAAGGAAATTCATATAGAAAGGTCCGATTCCACTTTTGACTACACAATGAGAACCATGGTGTTTATCTTTTGCTGACCAATTGTTTTAAGATTTCAGTTTTTCAAATTGATTGTTAAGTTATTTATCTTTATCGTTATCTTTTTTAGGGTTCCGTAGCCAAATGGCAAAAACCAGAACCCTTATAGATTCGTCATGTCTGTCTGTCCGTCTGTCCGTCTGTCTGTCCGTCTCTCCGTCCGTATGTCACAGCCATTTTTTTCCGAAACTATAAGAGCTATACTGTTGAAACTTGGTAGGTAGATGTATTCTGTGAACCGCATTAAGATTTTGATGCAAAAATAAAAAAATAATAATAAATATTGGGGGCTCCCCATACTTAGAACTGAAACTCAATTTTTTTTTTTTCATCAACCACATACGTGTGGGGTATCTATGGATAGGTCTTCAAAAATGATATCGAGGTTTCTAAAATCCTTTTTTTCTAAACCGAATAGTTTGCTTGACAGACGCTTCCAAAGTGGAAAAAAGTGCCCCCCCTCTAACTTCTAAAATAAGAAAATGAAAAATCTAAAAAAAACATATGATGTACATTACTATAAAAACTACCAACGAAAATTGTTTTGAACGAGATCTAGTAAGTAGTTTTTTTTTAATACATAACTTTGCACCTAATTTATATAAGGCGCTATACATACCAGGTGCAAACTTAACTCAACATAATCATCCATATCATTTAGTAGATTATAGTCCTTGACCATTAACGGGAGCTATCGGAGTTTTAACTTTAGTTACAGGTATAGTAAAATGATTCCATAATTTTAATATAAATCTGTTAATTTTAGGATATTTAATTACAATTTTAACCATATATCAATGATGACGAGATATTTGTCGTGAGGGTACAATACAAGGTAAACATACAATTTTAGTCTCAAAAGGATTACGATGAGGAATAATCCTATTTATTATTTCTGAAGTATTTTTTTTCATTTCATTTTTTTGAGCTTTTTTCCATAGAAGTTTATCACCTAATATTGAAATTGGTATAATATGACCTCCTATAAGAATCATTCCATTTAACCCATTTCAAATTCCACTTTTAAATACAATTATTCTTATTACATCAGGAATTACTGTAACTTGAGCTCATCATGCTTTAATAGAAAATAATTATACTCAAACTACCCAAGGTCTTTTTATAACAGTAATATTAGGTATTTACTTCACAATTCTTCAAGCATATGAATATATTGAAGCACCTTTCACTATCGCAGATAGAATTTATGGATCAACATTTTTTATAGCAACAGGATTTCATGGTCTTCATGTTATAATCGGAACTTAACCACTTAGGGATGGAAAGTGTTTGTACGGAACCCTCGGTGCACGAGTCCGACTCGCACTTGGCCGGTTTTTTCCATTGTTACCGCTACATGACGTTCTTAAATGGAATCCGGCCTTGGTATCTGAAATGAATATAGCTTTAATTTTAGATTTATAGTCAGTAGCTTAATAATAATTAATCACTGCGTCAAATACAACGATACTTCGAAATCTGCAGATTTCATCTTTGATATTATCGTTATCACTATTGTTATAGACATTTATAATTAATCTCTTAATCAAAATTCAATTATGCTCGAGATAATTGTTTGAGCGAATTAGGGCATTTACATAAGACAAATATCTATGAATAGATGATTTAGGCACCCTGAGTTATGAAACACTAAGACCAAAATGGGGAAATGGATGAGAAATTTCAAAATATTAGATTTTTTTATAATAAAGTAGTATAACCAGTTATCCCTAATTGATAATATAGATACCCAGTATATCGCCACGTTGCAAGCCCGGTCGCGTTAAGTTTACGCTTCATTATGCGACGCCATTGATACGCACAAACTTAACTTGATCGGGTAGAAACGTAAAATGTCACTTTATGCAGCTCGAACCGAACCGCAAACATCGCGTTTGAATGACAGATAAACGCAATATACGAGTAGGTACCTGAGATATATCTGAGACATCGCTTATTTAACGATATCACAACTTACATTCGAATTAGCTCCCGGGCTCATATATAGCTGATGAAAAATCACTTTGATATTTCTCTAATTGGTTGACTGAACGACCAATTATTTGATATTTCTACCTTATGGTTTTACTATACGATCAATTATTTATGTCGCATTCAACAACCAAGAAAATACAATTTCACGGCGGCTTTTGTAATATCAGAAGAGTGAACCTTCTTTATGTATCTGTAGTGATTTATTTTGTGACTTTGTTACTTAGTCAGAAGAGTGGATAAATTCGTGTTAAAAACGAAAATCAAGTTGAGCTCTTTTTCTTTAAGTAGTTACTTCATTTATCATTAAAAAGTATCGTATTCTCGCCCAAGCTTATGAGTTTTATTTAACTTTTAAATACGATCTCAATAAACTTATTACTTGATAATCTTGATATATAATTTACTTAGTAAACACTCAATATTTATAAGTCTCAAGTTTTTGAAGTAAATCCTAGTAAGTTTAAGTCTACGCCTACAAAATAAAATTGAATAATAATTGATAAGCTTAATCTTAAATAGCGTGATATTTACAAAGTCAAACTCACTCATTTTATTGGTTAAATAGATCACAGGTCATTTTAGTTATACACAGTCACAAGATTAAAATTACAATAACATTTGCAAAAAATACAATTTTAATAGAAATACCTACTTATAACTATTTCGGAAATAATGTCATACAATACTTTAAAATTGAGTTTAAAGACCTCATCAAAAGATTAATAGAAACTAATGGGGACTGAAGAGCTGGTAGCTTCCTCGAACAACGCATTAGCATTGCGTTGCGAATGCGATTCAGCGAGGACACTGGAGCCTAAACGGTCGAGAACTGTGCGGTTACAGAGGAATTTCCCATCGCGAACGCTCCGCATGTGGAATGAGCTCCCTGCCGAGGTTTTCCCCGGGGGCTACAGTATGCGGTTCTTCAAGAGGGGAGTAAATAGGTTCTTATAGGGTCAGCAACGTGCGTGTGATGCTCCTGGCGTCGCAAGCGTCCATAGGCGGCGGTAACTGCTTAACATCAGGCGGGCCGTATGCTTGTTAGCCACCGCCGTAGCGTAAAAAAAATGTTGCCAGCGTCTTTGAGACCATGCCGCGGGAGCACAATTTTTCACACCTTTCTTAATTATGTCAATATTTGTTATAAGTTAGTTTAAGCTATTGTGTTGTACATTATATGGAGAAAAAATACTAATTTATTCAATAAAGTGGATACAATACAAATAGGTACAAGGTTGTACATTATATTGTCAGTCCCCTTAAAATTAATATTCAATTTAAAATAATATCGATTACCTTATAGTTTGTGACAAGTTAGTGAAAAATCAATACTTATCAGTCTCACTAATATTATAGTAAACTAGCTGAGCCGCGTGGTGTTACCCTCTCATCCCACGGGAACACTTAAATTATTGCGCCGCGCTATCTGCGCGTGCGCAGAGGGCGGCAAGAAGAGCGATTAAAAGTGCAGTGGGTCGCGAGTCGCGTAGCAGCACGGATAGCTACCCCTGATGAAGAGCTCCAAATGAGTTCGAAACATGTCGGGCCGTTCCTGACAATTTTTACGTGAGTTTATACCGTTTTTATAATTAGTTAACAGCACTTAAATTATTCAGGATAAATATTAACCTATGTGTTAATCCCGGGTGTCAGCTATCTTCGTACCAAAATTGGCGTTTGAGCGTAAATGAGTAACAAACATACAAACACACTCACAAATTTTCGCCTTTATAACATTAGTCGGATATATGTAGTGGGTGTACCTATATGTTTATTTCTTCTTTGCGCTAAAATGGTTGAACGGATTTGCATGAAATTTAACAAAAGACTTTTAAACGTTTTTAAATAGAATTTTTTCATAGATTCCGCTTTTAATTTGCTCGATCCAACGCTTAAGGATTAGACAGTTAAACTTGTCAGCGATTTCCTTCGCGCGAGTCAGCATCTCCTGTCATGCTCGCACGATATTGAAAGGAAAGTAACAGATAGAATTTGCCACGCGACTGTTTCACCTGTCAAAATTATTCTAGACGTACATTCAACCAATTTGATTCCTAGGCCATTTCGTACCTTATCACTGTGAACGTCAATATGAAAGCCGCTTGAAATCTCATATCATTGTCATTGTGACAAGGTTCTACAGTGGCCTAGAAATCAAATTAGTTGACTGTACAGGGCATGTTAAAATTGTTAAAAGTGGTTTACCCTTGTGTTATAGACAAACGTTTCATCGAATTTTCATCATTATTATCATCATCATCATATAAGCCGATAGACGTCCACTGCTGGACAAAGGCCTCCCCAAAGTTCTCCACAACGATCGATCTTGCGCCGCCCTCATCCAATTTCTACCCGCGATCTTAACCAAGTCGTCAGTCCACCTTGTTGGAGGCCTTCCAACGCTGCGTCTTCCGGTCCGCGGTCGCCACTCAAGAACCTTGCTGCCCCAACGGCCATAGATTCTACGAGCAATGTGCCCCGGCCACTGCCACTTAAGTTTGGCGACTGTCTGAGCTATATCGAATTTTCATCTCATACAAATTTCATTTCATCGAAAGCATTTTTTCTTCTGAAACCATGAAATATTTCGGAATGTTATAACACAATCCTAACCTAACCTAATCTATGCGTTGACATTCTCAAGATTTCTGAAAAATGTACGAGTTCCGATGAAAATTTTGTACACGAAATAAATTCGGTGAATTGTTTTTTTTTATAAAAGAAGAGGACTGCCATGCTACGGCAAAAGGACGTATCTTACTATGTCATATTTACCGTAACACGGCCACAGGCGCGACCTATCGGTGTAACTCGGGCGTCGGTGACCTTGTAATGCCGAATCCTTCGACGTGTGAATGCCCTTCACCCCCGCGCGCGTCCCGCACTCGCCCGCGCTCGCCCCTCGACACGCACACATAGCCGCGAGTTTTGTTACTGCACACAAGTGTCGCTGTCGTTTCTTTTTACGTTAGTATATTCTTCGTCACGGCAGAGGATAAGGTTTAAAGTAGATCAGAATCGATGACAAGAGCGGTCATTCGAAGCCAATTTTAACCTCAACATCATTCATTTTAGTTTCGTATACTTTAACGAAGTGTCGACGGGAACGTGTCTGTTCAAGATATTTATATTCCTAGAGACATACACTCTAATCTATGCTAGAGACGAAAATAACAGCAATGCTGCAGTACAGTCGATAGGGATCTTAGAGAGCTATGGCTTTGAGTCTGGTTCATTGGAACTTCAGATAGTTTTGTCTGAGGTAAATGTCAATTGTGTTCCTCTACATTCTAATTTACCGAATCTGTGAGTTAAAAAATCTCCGTTATCCCTTTGACGTGAACGAAAGATATTTATAAGTACCTATTACTTCAATTCAATAAGGTGAACTGGAAGAGAACCCTAATAGGGATAAGTTCGCTTTTGTACATGTTTATTAGTTATGAGTGTATTTATAACCAGTTGTTGTGTACAATAAAGTGTTTCATACATGTTTAATACAATTAAAGATTACCTTTAAGAGTATTTGTAAGAAAAGAAGAAGCCTTTTTTATGCATGGCAGCAAAGACTGTTTTTTTTTCATTCTTTACCAATAAATGTATAAATAAAGAGATGGAAAAGGTTTTACACGACTTAAGGTTAACTGTGCCATTATTTTCGCTCTCGTGTTAAATTGTATTTGAATGAACACTATTTAACCCGAGAGACACGAACGAAAGAACAGAGTACACCTTTTGACTTCAAATTTGTGAAGATTCCAATAAAACTAAAAAAAATACAAGGCTGTAAAGAAAGTGTCAAACGCAGTATATTCTCGGGCGCAAATAGCATTTCACGCCGTATCTTTTATTTTTTATCACTATAAATTTCTCGATTCACCCCGGCCGGGAAATACGGCGCTCCCATGGGAGCCAAGGGTGGAATTATAGTCCTGGCGGGTCTCTATTACTTACAAGGATAGGTTACCTATGGTTATAGTGGAAAATTATATAGACAGGTTTATTGGCGTCGACACCCAAGTACCACACATTCGGTATAAGAACTTATACAGACCTTACACAGCTGAAATAAGTCGCGTAAGGGCTGTGTTTACGCTCTTATGTAGCTTATGTGCTATTGTTTTTCCTTTATTTTAGGAGTTTTTTCGCTAGTACGAATATGCCACTCCATAAAACAACATAACAATACATTTCAGAGTCTTAATCTAAACATCCAGACATTAAATAGTGAGGTAATATGGAGGTAATCTACCTATCTTAATGGCACATTTAACTAGGGCTAGAATCTTTAGTCGGACAGTGGGTAGCACAGGTACGTATTACATAACCCAATGGACGACGCGCTTGGCGCAGTGGTTAAGCAACTGCCTACTGAGCCGACGGTCCCGGGTTCGAATCCTTGCAAGGGCAAATATCTGTGTGAGGAACTCGAATATTTGCGCCTGGGTCATGGATGTTATTTGTATTTAAGTATGTATTTATCTATATAAGTATGTTTGTCGTCGTCTAGTGTCCATAACACAAGCCTGCTAGAGCTTACTGTGGGACTAGATTAATTTGTGTGAGGTTTGTAATTCTCATGTGCCTCATTTGTTAGTTCTTTACCTCAAAAGCATAAATTCCTTGTAGCAATTCACCGAATCGCATTTCACCTCGATCGTATATTTAATTATCGCGTTGTGTCTTAATGGTTTATTTTTTTATTCGCTATAAGTTTGAGTCGCATTTCACCTCGATCGTGCATTTAACTATCGTGTTGTGTCTCAATCGTGACTTTTTTAAGTCGCTATTAGTTTAAGTCGCATTTCACCTTGATCGTGTATTAAATTATCGCTTTGTATCCTAATCGTTTATTTTAGTATTAGACAATATTTTTAGTCGCAATGTACCTTTTTTGGTTATTTCTTTTACAGCATATCGTCGTGGACATTTTACAATACATAATAAATACTCTTTCTAGCACTCCATAAGAAAATATAATACAGTATGTACTGACTATGAATAGATTATGAATAGATGACATGACCATACATGTCGTGCCACTGTCAATGTGTTTGATGTTGATGGGTTTACCAGCGTAATTTTCTAAGCGGTTAAATTCCGAGTAATTATCAAAAATGAATACAGTAAGGTTACTACTTGTATCATATAACAACAAATGTGTTAATTTCGGGATACTAACATGTTTTATTGTTAAGGACGATGGGCAAATTTGTATGGGGGGTGTCCCCACCCACCAACAGAGATGAGACCGGTGCAGATAGTTTTATAATGACGCAAAAAAGGTGGTTAGATAATTATTACCTTATGAATCAATGGGGTTCTCGCGTAATTAGAGTTTAATGTTCGGTAATTAACTGCATGTGGCGAAAGTTGGTACTAATTAACTCATATATTTTTAGAGCTTTTACATAGATGGTAGCGCCAGTAGGTATATTAATAAATAGCTTGACAACTTTAGAAATGGTTGGAATTGAATGATACAATTATATTTTTAAATAAATATGCTTAACTTGCAGTCATAAAATGTTTATATTGCAATAAAATGCAATTTTATTGAAACTACACTGGCCATCTAGTGTGGAATAGGAGAACTGACACTGACATTATTCTTGACAGTAATTACTAAACGTGTTGAGTAGCCGAACTAATGATATACGTCAATAATGCTAGATCCATATAATCGTTTATAAACGCCGCGCGCCAAAGACAGTAAGCAATACATAAAAGTATGTATAGGTATGGAACGAAAATTCAGAGCATAAACGTTCATTATCTATCTTACTCATGCTATATGGATTAGAGCGGGACGATGATACAATAATCTCGTTGCGATATCTATCTACATTTCTGCAACTTGATATGCGTCTTGATTATTTATTACTACTACTAGTTTTTAAGACACTTCGAGCATTCCGTCAGTATTTAGCCCGTCTCACATACAGGTCGTAAGCTTTAAGATTGGGATACGGCTTTGGATGAAATGGAAGAAGTTCTTATCTCGAACACATATGTGCGAGTGAGATAGGTATTAAACTAGAATCATATCGTCAGCTCACGCACTGTACAAGATTAGCTGGTACCGAAAGTATACCTGGCCAAGAAGGTACCTAACATACATCTACTACAGCAGGTAGTGAGTGTCCAGAGTTTCAGAGATACTATTTTGCCCTAAACGTGAAAGAATGATTATTGTCACCGTGACAGTATATCCTCTTTTTTCTCATTTAGAATGTGAAAAAGAGACAAAAAATGTTCTGTCACAGTGGTAAAAAATCACCAGTCCAGCCTAGCCTTATATACTTGTCGTTTCCAGAATACTTTCGCTTGCGCACTTTCACTGAAATATGAAAGTTATCTCTATCTTCCTGGACTTTAAAAAATGTGGCACACTGGGACTGCTCTACCAGATGTCTACCAGGCCGCTTCGTATTATTATGGAAAGAATAACACGTTCACTGTCCGTGTCTCAAAGCCTCTATATTACAGAGACATAACATGTCAAAATGGGACAGTGAACGTGTTAAGTATTATACCATGTCTGGTTGTGATGGGTATGAAAACTCCTCAGAATTAAACACAAACGCCTTACCTGTGTCAATATTTCCGTACTTTTTGAGAGCGCTTATCAGTAGAAATTGTAGAAATAAGAAGTTGGATGAATACGATGAGACCTGCATCCATCACCTAAATAATAAAGTATCATTTCATATATAACATGTGGCTAGACTTGACAGAAAATTAATCATCATCATACCCCCCGATTCAGTCTATCCGTACCACCACTTCCCCCATCGAAGAAAAATGTGGATTATTCCCTAATGTTTTTTTTTTAAATCACTTTGATTTTGACGGCAGTTTTCACAAGCTTAATTACTTGTATACCTTTTCAGTGTAATCCTCAGGATCGTGAGATTTTCGTTGTGGAGTAGATTTCGATTTAGGACCTATATGGAACTATCCAGAAACTTTAAAAAAAAAATTAGCAAAAAAAGAACCGACTTCAATAAAACTAAAAAGCCAAAAATAACCCGTTCAAGTACAGATTACATTTGACTCACCCTTTGAAGTAGGTCCCAACCACTCAATTATTATACTATTACTAGCTTTTGCCCGCGACTACGTACGCGTGGAACTTGATAAAAGGGATTATTAAAAGCGCCTAAGCAAATGTATCAACATATCGTTTGAATTATCTCCTAACTCCTAACCGTTAAGGAGTTGTACCTTCCATCATCAGCTCAGCATTAGAAAATGTTGACTACCATATGCAAATACTTAAATAGTTTTAGAAAATATATGAAAAATATTATGTGCCTATAAAATTTCATGAATTCCTTCGCTTCCTCATGGATCTCGTCATTCGATCTTCACCAAAATTGTATGGGACCAACCTTGATATGTCTATTCATGGACCTAAAAAGAGTTTTCCAAATCGACTGACAAATGACGGAGTTCCGAGGTAACAAACATAAAAAAAAAACATACAACCGAATTGAGAGCCCCCTCCTTTTTTAAAGTTGGTTAAAAAAATATATAATAAAATAAGAAAGAATGTGTGCTGCTCTGTGGCGGCGCCACCATAATAAAAATCAATGAATTATAAATGGTGAAATGATGTACCTTGAAGGTACACCATGTATATATCATGTTATTGGCTGTACCTGTACCAGGGAACGAAATAATGGTAATTTTTTGTGGCGCCGCTGGGGAGCATACTACATAGAAATGACATTAGCTATTACTTTCTTATGGAAATTGATGTACTAGTGCTATCTATTGTGTACTGTAATTCTTATGAGATTAAAATGATCTTAAACCTTAACTGTGGAAACACCACTATTACCCCCGACACTGACGAGCCCCGGGTTCTATTCCCGGGCTGTTCCGTTACTCCTAAAGGCTAAACTTTTCTTTGTTTAATATTTTAGTTAGATATGAAATAGCATTCTATATGGTAACAATCTGAGTGCGTACCTGGTCGTTTCATAGTGACCCAAACGTGGAGCACGGACGTGTGATGGAAGTAATTTGCTTGGACATCCAAGAAAATGGAAACATTTTGTATGGGGAGTGCGAACGTGTTAAGATGGGACAAGCACGAAACCCTCGGTGCGTGAGTTAAACTGGCACTTGGCCGGTTTATCTCTTTTAAACAAGGTACAATTTTATTCATTTCAATTCATACTTCATTTAAGATTATAAATCCATATTATTTGTCAGTAACAATAACTTAATACATACTGTTAGCATTATTGGACAGAATAAAATAAAACGAATCACACAGTGTGGACTTGGATCCACCTCCGCAGGAGTGGAGAGTTCCACCGCACCGGTCTGAGAACACACGACTGTTGGAGCTCTCGCGTAAGCGCTTTAATGCAGATGCACACCGCTTCCTCATGATGGCCGGGAAACCATCTGTATGGGCATCCGTCACGCTACACCGCCACGCACCCTGAATGCGTTATTGTAATTAATACGGTGAATAGAGACTAAAGTACTATGTGTGACCTTACAAACGGTCCGGTAGTTTTGAATTTTTGATATGTTGTCTAGGATGGTTAGTCAGTGCTTAAAATGCAAAATGCACAATTCCCCCCACTCCGCGCCCGGCGCCATATTGAAAAAACCGGCACTCTCTTCATATTTTTGCTCATATCTTCCTTTAGGAGCATTTTAGCTAGAAGAAAGCTTCAACAATATTATAGAGAGTTAAATTTACTACATTCTCCATTTTATATTTTTTTTCTAGGACAGAGAGTTATGGAGATATCCTCATTAAAAAAAACGTAAAAAATCGCAATTTCCTACTGAAATGTTTTAAATAATTTTTACCAATAAACAACTGGCTTCCAGTAAATGATACACTGCTGCTTGAAATATAAACAATATATTTGCAGACGATCAATGTACAAAAAAGTAAATGTATCGAAATGGGGTCATTATCTCAGGGAAAATCTTAACAGCGTGAAGTAGCCGATTTTACCAAAGTAACAACGCCATCTAGCAGGCTATTGGGCTATTACATTATAGAGAGACAAAATGTCAACACACCGTTGAACATTCCGCCCACCAAGGACAATTATAAAACAAGTGTCCTTCACGCCGCCCACCATGAGATAACAATAACAACTCTGAGAATGGATCGGGCGTATACTAAAACATACATGCATTTGAAATAAATTATACGATAACAAATTGTCTGGATATCATAAAATATTGTCAAGGAAAACAATTAAACTATCTATAAAGACTTTTTACGTTTTTTTTAATGTGCAGGATATCTCCATAACTCTCTGTCCTAGAAACAAAATATAAAATGGAAAATGTAGTAAATTTAACTCTCTATAACATTGTTGAAGCTTTCTTCTAGCTAAAATGCTCCTAAAGGAAGATATGAGCAAAAATATGAAGAGAGTGCCGGTTTTTTCAATATGGCGGCGGGCGCGGTGGGGGGGAATTGTGCATTTTGCATTTTAAACACTGACTAACCATCCTAGACAACATATCAAAAATTCAAAAATTCCGGACCGTTTGTAAGGTCGAAATCCTTTATTCACTGAATTAAATGGACATGCACGTCGCTATATGGCCGCTGCGAATATGAGACCAATAGACAGCACGTGTACATAGACTGACAATATGCTTTAAATAGCGTTAATTTAACTTGTGTAGTACAGAGTGCAAATCTAGCCAGCATATTACAACGGACAGCCAGCAACCTACGTTCCTTATCCATGTCAAGGTCCTTCCAAGATCCTTCAGGTGACCCAGTGGCCCAAATTAGTTACCTTAATATGCATGTTTTCTTTCTTATATTTTATTTATAAAGGTTTTAAATATTATATACATACAATACACGACGATGCTGATATTTGAATTTACTGAATTTACTCTCTTTCAGCAGCAAATACCTTAAACAAATCTCTCTCTACCTTATGACCTAGCATACCGTTTGCATCATTCTCTTAAGATCCATT
This sequence comes from Apotomis capreana, assembly GCA_947623375.1. NCBI lineage: Eukaryota > Metazoa > Arthropoda > Insecta > Lepidoptera > Tortricidae > Apotomis > Apotomis capreana. Next base: position 25,606 of record CANQKS010000026.1, on the reverse strand, counting down.
CTACATTCAGCATCAGCGATTATTGTCCACCCAGATCCATTGTTCTGAAGTAAGAATCTAGTAAGAGATTTTGTGACTTGATATTTATAATCACGCCTTTTTCCCAACGGCGTAGCCATAGCTAAGTTCATACTCTTCCTACGGTCCTGGCGTGCACGTTGCACTTCAACACTAATTTATTTAGCCTGCATGCTCGTTGGTTTAGAGTTCTTTTGACCTGCCCTTTTATAGAACGTGTAATCGAGAAACGTTCGTCTATGTCTTCTTCTTCCTACATATCCATTTACCTTGTAGATTTGTCTGCTCAATCTACTTCCATGCATCCTCTCTAACATACCCACACTACCTTAGCATCCATTTCTCAATTAGAATTACTACACCTTTTTCACACCTTAAAGTTTACAAACTGCATTTATTTTAATTTCTTGCTTCGTCTGCTACATCCAACTTTCCGTTCACAAAAATGTTGGAACCAATACACTTCTATGCACATCCAGAGACGCCTTATCTTAGAGATTTCATGGCTGGGCAGCTCGGAAAACGGGTCGACCGTCTCTTGTGAACATCCTAATTCACGTGTTCTAATATCGTGTCATGAGTCCTTTCTCCCTTCACCTCTCTTCATATATCGGTTTGTATCGGGAAGTCAAAGAACTGGCGTTAAGTAGAACGGACTGGAGAGAACTGCACCGACAAGAGTGAAACTCTTTAATAATAATAATAATAATATCTCACCATCATTCGCAACCATACACACACAATTTTAATACTATTTTCTTTATCAAATACCATGGCTTTCGCCTTTTTGGCATTCAATTTAATTCCATTCGTTTACGAAACTTTATTATGATTCTCACAATCTCCTGCAAAATTCAATCTGTCGACGAAAGCGATACTGGACTGAACTGACAGCATCGTAAAAGAAGAATTGAACACGTAATTACTCCATCATCAATCCACAATCATTCTCTTTTAATTCTGTCAGAGAGTTAGTTAATTCATAAATAAATAATTGAACAGCTATCGTTACACGTATATCCATGCATGTCTATTACCGTTGGATATTGAACCGACACTCATTACAACCGTGCACCAGAATCCGGTCTTTCCTCCAACACAAATTCAAAACGCAGTATAACTTGCTCTCCACTACGCTCTGGCCTCGGGTTTTCGGCGGGTACCCACCGTAATCTTTAAAACGTCTTACGCTTTCCCAAAATCCTTCCCATTCCTTCTTAAGCAGTCGCACCAGACAGCTACGCTTCGCTCCCGTTGGTAACTTCACTTAATACATTATTGTGTCCACTTTTAAGAAATCTATGTAGAACTTATTTTTCAGTAAATAGATCTCACATGGAGTTAGTTCAAGTGGGGAGCGAAGCAAATTATAGTTGAGTAAAATACAAAGATAGCGAACATTTTCAATACTAATTAGACAATTTAACTTACGGACTGAACCTTCGATCGTTATGTTGCTAAGTAAAAAAGTTTATTTGATAAAAACAAAAATATTAATATTTACAAATATAACAAAAACTGTACAAAATAGACTACCTAATCAAATAACCCGCCCCTTATCTATACAGGCGCAAAGGCCCCTAAATCACGTTGAATCACGATGGACAGCCTTTGCCCCAATATTGACCCAGAACGGGTGTCATGAGTCCTCTCGCGTAGCCGATGCACAATTCCCAAAAAAACCCCTTCACCTCCCTTTTTGCCTCTGAGGCCCAAAAACCGGTCGTTCGCCAGTTACATTTTGTATGCCAACTCTAAGAACATTTTCATTTACTCGTCTCACTCGAGTCCACGCTCAGTTGTTATCTCTTGTTTTATTCTGAAACAGAGTTTAGCAATTATTTTTACAAGCTTTTACTTTACTTGCTATCTGTATGTATGTTTTGGTCAAATCATGCAAGCAGGATTGGAGGCACTTTCAGGTTCGAAGAAAAAAAACGAAGGATATAACGTTCACATGTGTTGATACATACATATGGTGACCGTACCAAGCGTAGCGAAACCGTATATATCAGGATATACCGTATATGTTAGGACAAGAGCCCTTTGACGACGTGAACTAGACAAATAAAAGGGAAATTAAATGCACAGTATTGGAAAAGATTGTGAAAGGGTTGAAAAGTATGAAATCAGGTAACGCTGCGGTATATGACAGAGTATCCGTCGAAGATACAATGGCAAAACGTAGCGGCGGACACGCGTCGGTAGCTCGTGTCACCACGTCCCAAGAAGCGTTCGCCTTGAATTTGACACAAACAACCAATAAAATACAGTTCATCATCATTTTGACTCCGAGATGTCCATAGTTTAATACATGTTTCCCTATAGACTTCCATAACAAAACGGTTCGTTTTGGTACGGTTCAGTTTGGTTTCAAGGTTTAAGTGGAATAATAATGTAACGTTGATGGGTAATACAGAAACGTTATTAAACTTTAAACAGACAAACAAACATGAAAAATAGATAGACAGACAGATTTCAATTCATTTATGCAGGGGTAAAGCAGTCCAAAATTCAAACTGCCTTATGAACAAGAATGTTTATTGTGATGCCAAAGACAGACTCACAATACACAGACACACATACAATACATACGTTAAAATTAAGACATCCCTATGTTGCTTGGAATTTTCTCCCGGTAACGTTTAGGCTATGGAATGACCCTGCTGATGCTGTCCGTGCCGAGGTTATCCCGGGAGACTACATACAAAAAAACCAGCCAAGAGCATGTCGGGCCACGCTCAGTGTAGGGTTCCGTAGTTGCCCATCCTTCACAATAGACATTTGTTGTTGCTTAAATTACGAGAAAGATTTCAAGCTTTATAAAAAAGGTAGTTAACGCCAAAGTAACCGTAATTACTTATTACCTTCTGGATGTTATCGATTATACGTGTGTGTGTAACGTTCGAAGTATAAGGACACCGCACGGCACTTACATCATCATCATAATCATCACCAGCCAAAAGACGTCCACTGCTGGACATATGCCTCCCCCAGAGAGCGCCACCATGACCGGTCCTGCGCCTCCCGCATCCAGCGGACTCCAGCAACCTTCACCAGGTCATCAGTCCACCCTGTGGGGGGCTTACCCACGCTGCGTCGTCCAGTGCGTGGTCGCCACTCAAGAACTCGATGGCCCCAGCGGCCATCGGTTTTACGAGCACTAACGTCATTTTAAAGAAAATTATGAAAATTTGCAATAACTCATAAACGGCTCGACCGATTTTACTCAATATTAGTTTTCATTGAATGTACACATACTCATACAAAATTTTAGCTTTCTAGTAGTGATGATCACGGACAGACGGACAGACGGACAGACGGACAGACAGACAGACGGGCAGACGGACAGACGGACAGACGGACAGACGGACAGACGGACAGACGGACGGACGGACAGATGGACAGACGGACAGACGGACAGACGGACAGACGGACAGACGGACAGATTGACAGACGGACAGACAGACAGACGGATAGACAGACATGGCAAAGTTATAAGGGTTCCTAGTTGACTACGGAACCCTAAAACTGAGCATTTCAAAAAAAAAAGTGTACTGGGTCGGCAACACGTACCTATGTGAATCCACTGGAGATGCAAGCGTCCGTATAGGCTGTAGTAACCGCTTACCATCAGGCGGGTCATACGTTTGTTTGCCACCTCCGAACTATGCACGATTTTAATACTACCTTAAATACTTTCCTGATTTGTTTTGATTTTCATAGGTATTTTATAATATGACTGAGCTGAAAAAAAAAACATTCTGTTAAAATGAAAAAAAAAACGACTTTTTAAACAGATCTTAAATTATGACAAAAGTTAGATTTATTGCAGGGTCAAGCTTTTACTGCTAACATTTTGCGGTATAGAAAGAACCTGATCCCCTCCACACAGCTGTACTGATTTTATTGGTTCAGAACTCCATGATCTAGAATCTTTAGATAAAAACACAATTCGATGTTTAATGAATATCAAAGCATCTGTTCAGGAGCTATGACGCACAGACAGACTTAGTAATACATACAGTCATACATACTTACATACGTAAACATGATGACACATAATCGAGGTTAAAAATAATGGAAAATACTATAAGGTAACATTCATCCCTCAACAACTGAACACCAGATACGTGTGAATGAATATGTCCATGTTATATGGAGCGGAATTTCAGATAATAACAATAAAATAGGCTACGATTTGAGCATCATCATTACTTTTTCTCTCTTCGACGTGTACAATCAAAACAATCACTTTAAAATCCGATTTCAAGTGTATTTGTTTTATTAGGCGATCTTGTAGCACGCTGTTCTCAGAATCATATAGGTGGCGTAAGTAACAATAACCTAAATACAAAATGTGGTAAAAAATTCTACAAAACCTAAACTTAAAATTAGAGTTCCTGACTTTAATATTGGCCGAGATCCTATGCCTTGCTCCAAAGTTATAATAAGTGAATATCTTGGAAACGGCTGCGGTTATTTTCAACAAACAAATATAAGAACCATCTCGACAGCCAAGGCATTCGATAAAAAAAACCGCATTCTAATGGGTCCATCTGCTTGAGAGCTACGATGCCACAGACAGACACACAGATAAACAGATACAATACACGTACACATATAAAACTTATAACACCCCTCTTTTTTTGTCGGGGGTTCAAAACGTTAGTTGAACAGGAAACTGAGACGATGGTGTCCGTACCAAGATGGGCTCAGTGCGCAAGTCGCAACATCCTGGGTTGATAAAAAATACTTCTAATCACCATACTTGCAGTGAGCTGACAATAAAAATAAGGTTTAAAAAGTGGAATAATAATATATCGTTCGTGTGTATTACAGAAACGTTATTAAACGTTAGACAGACATACATACAAACATGAAAAATAGACAGACAGACAGACAGAAATTGTTTAATCCATTTATGCAGGGGTAAAGCAGTTCTTTTCTGTATACCTTTTATGCTCCAAAATCCAAACTGCTGTACCTAAAGAATGTTTATTGTGACGCCACAGATACACAGACACGCATACAATACATACTTTAATATTATGTATGACATCCTTGAGTGAGCGAATGGCTACTGGGGCAGAAAAGTCCTGGAGTAGCGACTACGTAGTTATAGAAAAACTCAGCGTAGGAAGGCTTCCAGCTAGGTGGACAGATGACCTCGTGTAGGCCGCGGGGAGGCGGTGGATGCACTACAAGCAGGGTCTTTTTCTGTAGCGAGCTCCCCTATAGCTCCTGCCTGTGTTTAACAATGGACGTCCGTGGCTCATAAATAGATAGGCAGAAGCTTGAGAATAGGAGAAGCTTAACAGTTGTCTCGCCAGCTAGACTAGCAAATTAGACTTGTATCCTCCTTCACCTTTCTTGTCCACGGCAGGGCATTCGTCCTTGGAGCCTAAATGTACGCATATGGTACGGTTCCAAAAGAAAATCTCTCGAGATCGTTTAGTATGGAGTTGACTGCAGTAACCGCTTACCTTCAGGCGGACCATGCCCATGTTTGCCACCTCCGTGTAATGTTAAAATAACATTATGCAGGATTTTCATAATACCTTAAATACCATCCTGATTTGTCTTATTTTCATATTTTATAATATGATTCTGTGCTGAAAAAAAAAACATTCTGTTAACAAGAAAAACAAATACTTTATAAGTACCTAGCTACCTTAAAGTATGAAATAAGTTTAACGCAAAATGTTAAGCTTATGTATTAGTTCCGTGATACATCTAAATCGGTGCAGCAGTTTAAATGGGAACAGAGATTTATTTCGCATCTATAATATTAGGGATTATCATTTTAATGAGGACTGAAACATCTGACCAGTAAAATCAACTATACTATCAGTTGTAGTTAACTCGTCCAGTACGAACTCTAAATTCATCTTGCTGCTATCTATGTAAGGCGACTGTTTTTTAAGTCTTCCACCGGCAAACGATAAACATCTCCCGAAAACAACCTGATGATCTCGAGACAGCTATACAGATTTTCTTGATTCATAACTGGATGTTCTCGATATCAGATCATCTTTAGTAAGTAGCAATAACCTAAATTAAAAATTTTGAAACTCCCGTCACAAGATGCTGGTTGCTTCCCTCATTTCAATGAGTGGTAAAAAATGTTGCCTATGACTTGTTTCAAAGTTGAGTATCTAGGAAATGGCTGCGGTTATTTTCAACAAACAAATCTAAAAACCATCTGGACAGACAAGACATTCGGTTTAAAAACTGCATTCAAATGGGTCTATCCGTTTGAGAGCTACGATGCCACAGACAAACACACAGATATTTAGATAAACAGCTACACACATACACATATTAAACTTATAATACCCCTTTTTTTTCGTCGAGAGTTCCAAACGTTAGTTGAACAGGAAACTGAGACGATGATGGGCTTACTGCGCGCCGCAAACCGCGCTATTAGCCTGCGCATCAGCGTACACTTGGATGTTCGGCTCCGTTCATAGCGTCGATTACTTGTATCACTTGTATGGCGACGTAATATGAATAATCGCCTTGCATTTTCTAGGAACAACTAATAAAATGCAGTTCTTCATCATTTCAACCACAAGACGTTCACTGTTTTATACATATATAAGTATATCTCCCTGGCGATTTGTACAACAAGCGGTTCTGTTTGGGTTTTTGGGTATACTTTCTCCGAGAATAGAAATACGGTTGAAATGTTGCAAGGCCCAGGCAAATACATAAATCGTTGATGCCTTATAAAGAAATGTTATTTAAAATATCTACGTACCTGTATTATGGTAATCATTTTAATTTTTGCAGCATTTTCTCGATTAGAATTCCATTTTGCAACTGTTTGAAGACTTGACATATTTTTAAAGTGACAGGTGACTTTTGTTTGGTATAATTTCTTTATAATTTTTAGCCCATAGACAATGCTTTTAAATATTTTTAATGCTAAAGCTAGACTGATGTTTAAAAAAATAACTACTCACCACCAGAGGTCGGTAGTCTAATACATCTAGTTGTTAGCACTAGAGAACTCTAGTGAGCAGTAGAAGAAAATTAAAAACTAAAATAAAAAGTGTAAATTAATATTGGCGCCACCGGCTATGCATAGGTAGTCGTTTTGTATGAGTTAAATAGTACCAATTTTGTCCACATTCCTCTTAGCAAAACACGATTTTCCAGGAAAACCCCATATTTCCGGGGATTGTTCCCGTACTGAAAAACAATCACATTGTTGAGATCTACAAGATATGTCCCATCTCTGTTGGTGGGTGGGGACGTTTTGCCCATTCTTGTTCAGATATCACCCATGTTCAGATATTTATGAACGCCTTATATGCTGCGATATATCTGGAACTTGGTCGTTCGTTTCGATGGAAATCTACATAAGTAGTTTTTTTTTTATGTGATAGGGGGCAAATGAGAAAACGGATCACCTTATGGAAAGCGATTACCGTCGCCCATAGACACCTGCAACGCCAGAGGAGTCACAAGTGCGTTGCGGGCCTTTCAGGTGGGAGTACGCTCTATTCTTGAAGATTTCAAGGTCGTATCGGTCCGGAAATACCGCAAGCGAAAACTCAATGCGTTCCGAACACTAACGTTGCTCCACTGAACTGCACTGCATGTCGTACACCTTCAATGACATTTTGAATGAAACTCGTCGCGAAAAAGCTAGGTACTCGTACTTACACTTTCTAAGCAATACAGGAACAAGAAATTTGCTTGAGATAGCTTCTCTATCCATATCCATACTATAGTATTATAAGTGCGAAAACGTCTCTGTCTGCCTGTCAGAATGTCTGTTACCCTTTCACGCTTAAACCGCTGGACGGATTTTTATGCTTAGTATGGAGATACTGTGCGACACAAGGAAGAGATCCAGAGCACGCAGGCGAAGGACAAACACAGCTCTAGTCGGGCACTTCGAAGTTTGAAGAAACGGACACCACATTTTTAAACTAACAACACTATGACGAGATATCTAATGATCATAACTGGTCAAATCCATGGCTATAAGGCATTAAATATTTGCTGTCCATTACTGGGTACTACTACTTTGCTAGACATGTCCATATTTGGTGCCATCACCCTAAGTCAATGTTGTCGTATGAAAATATGGCGTTAAAGGGAGAAAAATAAGTAATCTAAGGCACAAATCTGTTTTATTTCTCCTTAAACTAAAACAAAATTAGAAACCAATTGCAACTTACTGAGAACAAAAAAATATATTAAGGCGTCAAGAAATATATGCTTAATTTAGTATTTCAACATGGCAAGTTTACTTATGCATTCTTCAAGAGGTAGTACATTCTGTATGTAAGAATTTACTATATGCTGTATTTTATGATCCATAATGTTGAACTTTCTCAATCGTTTACGAAATATTGGCATATTTAATTCATTTCGCAACAAGTTGAAGTCAACTGTTATGGATTCGTCTTTCAATACTGATATTAAATATAGTACATTCGCGTTCGGTTTAAATAATTTGTTAATTTTGCTGTGCCACCCTTCTAGCACATTATTTGTTCTGTGCCGTTGTTGAAAACACGATACCATACTGATATTTGTGGTACAAAACCATTGGTCGCCCATGTAATTGTTAAACAAGTCCATGTTTGGTAACGCCGGTGCTTGTTCAAAAACACTAAACCAGGCTTCGTTCATCTTGGACTGCGGAAGGTGAGCAACAGCTAGGCATTTCTTTACATAATGGCTGCCTTCCCTGCTAAGTGATATACCTAATTTTCCGGCACGTTTCCAAACAGCTTTAACAAAATGAAAATAGCAGCCAGTCATCTCAACGTGTGGAAATATTATTCGTAGTGCATTAATTGCAGCTTTTTCGAAGTCAATTTTTATAACTTTTGGGTTAATATCTGGTACGATCTCTTTTATCTTATTAAACAATATTTCATATGTCGCTTGCTGCTTATTTGTTAACAGGGCATATACAAAAGGAATAACTTTTGTTATATTGTTATCTGTACCGATGTCTCCGTGCAATGTGTACAGCTGTGCGTATGGGTGTGGTACTATCTTGAACGTTCCGTCCGCAAAAAACGTCTCCACGTTTTTTATATAATTTTTGCACGAGGGGCTAATGAATATCAGGCATTCATCAGTCTGAACACATAAAAAATCGTCAGCTAAGTGCCCCGGGATGATCACATCCGATACATTCTGAAAAATAGAGTCACCCGATTTTCTTTTTTTAGTTCTATAAAGTCCATCACGCTTACTAAAAAATGATGGAACTTTGTCAGCATATTCTGGTGTTCGAAATTTTGACATAGCTTTTTTAAATAAATGAGGCACCGGTCTGTAATCTGTAATTACCTTTCTCTTTAAATGGGCCATGGCTTTTTCTACCTCGATACTTTCGAAGTCCGGTGTACAAGTATGCAAAGATTCTCGCACTATTTCCGTTTTAGTGGGGTTGAGGACGATAGTGCCGTTACAAAATTTCGTTGAACACGTATAAACTGATGTCCCGGAGCCATTTGTCCTATTGATGCGATGTCTGTACCCTGCCCTAATCAAAATTTTCCCCCCATGTGAACTATCGATGAATTCTAAATTACCCCGCCTACCACAAGCGGATCCAGGTTCATTCTCCATTTTAAGATTTTATATAAGTTACTCTATGTTTATATCTATCTTCACAATGTCACTGCAACTCAATGTCGCAATGACAGAGTATTGTCTATTATTGATTAGTCACAAAGATAATATTTCAATGAGTATGAGACAGGTTGAAGAGCTCTTAAGGTATAAAACAACAGGTACAAAACACGTTTAAAAAAAAATTTACAGCTTTTTTGTGCAAACATCAATTAAAGCGTTAAATTAATAAGAGTACCAAACAAACATCGATCGCGGCGAAATGCGTCTGGAATAAAATACTACACGAAAAATTAAATGCTACAAATTAATTATACTACTGTAAACAGCTATGCGAAAAAATACGTCAAGTACATGATTCTATTGAAATTTTGTTAGTTCGAGGTGAAATGCGATTCGGTGAATTGCTACAAGGAATTTATGCTTTTGAGGTAAAGAACTAACAAATGCATGAGAACTTTAATAGCTAGGTAAATATTTATTATGAAAATAATAGTTAACTCGCTCTTGGCGAGCATTGAGTTATGTTGAAACAATAAGTAAACGTACCTTAGTCTTATTTACTTGTAAGCACCAAACTTTTAGACTTAGATCCATGGTTTTGTCATGTCATGTCATTTCACTTTCTAATGTTTGCCTTGTAATTTAACACCAACTACGATTAATTTGATAACTAGCTTTACCTACATTTAAGATCTAACTGGAAAACAAGTTCTTTTAAAGCTCCTTTGATCACAGCTCTTATTAAAATGATTCGTTAGGTATGTTATTTGCGAATCAATAGAGCGACTTGGCAAATGGAAATTATCACCTTGAACCTATCCAATTACTGTACAATTCCCGTACAAGGCGGGAAAACACATTTACATCCTTTTTTATTATTATTTTCTAGAAACGAAAGGAGTTATTCCTACCTATAAATAAAAATTCAAGATATTTAGGGTTCCGTACCCAAAGGGTAAAAACGGGACCCTATGCCTATATGTCCGTCCGTCTATCTGTCTGTCTGTCGCCAGGCTGTATCTTATGAACCGGGATAACTAGACAGATGAAATTTTCACACATGATTTTTGTCGCTATAACAATAAATACAGAAAACAAAAAAAAGTTGAAAATTGTACAGAACCATCGGTGCATTGGCAGGTTTTTTTTTATTTCACCCCTTCCCCATTGTCAGCTATTTTCGTTGCTGATTAATGTACGGCCACGATATTTTTGTATACAAACGAATGTATTTCCTCAATGATTCGTTGAGATTGGAACCAATTTATAGTATTTGGACACCGACCCGGACGGGCGTGGGCCATTAAATGAGCCGGATCAGTGTAAACATGTTATTTTTTTATTTTGTTATTTATTTATTTAACAAACTAATATAAAACGTGACCAAGAGTGATTGATTTACATCAACCGCTAGTCCTCGTTTGGCCTACTACAACTATGAAGATTTTTAGTAACCCCCGACGAAAAACGAAATTATTATAAGTTATACGTAAGTTTAATCTGTGCATCTGTGTATTTGCCTTAAAAGCCGTAAAAAAGCGGGTTCTAACCCCGCCCTAACCATGTTTTGTTTCAATGTGAACATTTTGTTTTAGACTATCAGGTGTTATTGCTTTGATAATAACCAACATTTAAATTTATAAACACCCCGGATGTATAGTCATCATGGGACCCTCATTCAATGAGTGATATAGAAAATGCTACTAAAACTGAACATAACTGTAAAATTTGGAATTCTTAGCTTCAATATTAGCTGATCTTGTCACTTGTTCCAATTAAAGCTGAATATGTTGGAAACTACTGGCCCTTACTAATAACCATATCGACGGACATGACTTTCTATTGGTCCATCCGTTTGGAAGCTACTATGCCATAGACAAGCACACAGATACACAAATACACATGTTCAATAAATAAATTAATAAAAAAAATGTTAAACTTACAACACTTGGAGTAGTAGGGCCTCGTGCAGGGTCCGTCCGGATTGTTACTACCGTCTTGCCTGCTAACCCACCGCCAAACAGCAATGTTCGCATTGTTGTGTTCCGGTGTGGGGGTAAGATAGCCGGTGAAATTACTAGCATAGAGGCATACTATCTTCGTCCTCCGGGTAGGCAAGCACTTGTGACTCCTCTGGTGTTGCAGGTGTTTATGGGCGACGGTAATCGCTTTCCATCAGGCGATACGTTTGCTCGTCTGCCCCCTATGACATAAAAAAAAAAAAAAACACCTCTTTTTTGATTTGGTTTTAAAAATAAGTTTTTGTCAACAATTTCATTTTTGTGACAAGCTTTTATAGCTGACTGTACTTTTCCTTGAACATCCATCAATTGCTTACTGATACGATTCTAAAAGGCCCAAACTCGGTAGATTAGCACTATTCCACAGGCTTCTATTCCTAGGGCCACCTTCCGGATCCATCATCAGATCCTGAAAACTATTTGGAGACAAAGTACTCATCAAGACGAATCAAACGAACCCAAACTCGATGGGGTTATGTGGTTTTATTACGGAGTTCCTATGGCCACCTTCCAGCTCCATCATCAGATCAGCTCCACGTCATCATAATATTGCATTGTCACGCGATTTGCACATTCGTGCAAAATTTAGCTCAATCGGAAACCGGAAAGTGGGACAAATTTAAATTGCAAAATTCCATTACATACAACGGGACAGGTGAGAGTAAATAAAAGCTTGTAATTAATAGAACATTCGTTTTCTAGTTTGATGATTCATCATCATATCAGCCGATAGACATCCACTGCTGGACAGAGGCCTCCCCCAATGTTCTCCACAACGATCGGTCTTGCTTGGTTTGATGATTCGTTGAATCAATATTCTTCCGAACTTACAAATCATTCCTAAGGACTACTTCGCATTCGAAACGCATTATTTCCAAATTAACATCACACTCCAGATCCGCGCCAATAATTTCCCGAAGCCCATTCTGATCATAAACTGTGCTATTTACTGACGTGGCAAATGTGTTTGTGTTTATGGAATTCCACCAGAAACATACATGTAAAAAATGGGCCAAGTTGTTTTATCCTACTAATATGTAACAATTATTTTAAACTAACTAAAGTCTGGCTAGCCAAATTATGTTGACAGATATTTCCTTGTGGTATTATTAATTGTCTATGATTTAAACAATATAACAGGAGGGTCCTCGATAAATAATTTGGATACTTTATGTACTAGTTTCAACATTCCGATTGAGTTGAAATTTGGCATAGTACTTATGTAATTTCTTTGGATGATGGATTAACATATATTTAGTATTATCGAGCTAGGTCTTATTTACACTACATTAAATTTTTCGCCTTGTATGTGGCAAAGTGGAAACATGTTTGTCGTTGACTGTACTGTACATAGTGGTAGAAATTATGTGAGCTGACTATGAGTGTACGTCAACATATATTTAACTTATTTCCTTAGATTCCTTATGTGTTCATAGAAAGTCAAAAATACTTTCTCGTAGCTATCAAAACTATAATTCCTAGATTTTTTAAATTTCCCGCCAAAAGTTTAAGTAATATTTCATTAGCCAGACTATACTAAATTATAATCACCATTTGCATTATACGTAGATGTACGTAAAATATTTTTCACTTCTCATGCTCTAAAAGTTCGACTTTATGCTGTGCGTAGGCGACATAAAGTCGCTTTTTATGTTTTAGAGCATAAAGTAAAATCGTCGTCGAAGACCAAGGCGATCGGTCGAACAGCCACACGAACAACATAAAACTTTATAGAATCCTCTTTATTTTTTTTCGTTTCGTTAGTATTCTAAGACCAAGGCAAAATACCAACAGCCAAATTACACAATAAAACTTCTTGAAATTTTGTAATTTTTATTTACTATCATTTATTACTTTTAAATTTATTTCTATTTTAGTAAATCAATATACTATATATTTAAACTACAACAATAATTTATCGTAGATATAAAAAACTAAATGTTTTTAAATTTTAATTAAATTTGTTTTTAGTATTAATATTTACATGATGTAGTTTAATTTTCTCGCAATCGAAGTGAAAAGTAGAGTGTGCAACTCGTCCATAAAACGCATTTTACACTCGACTTTATATTCATCCTCGCTCGCAAGCTCGCTCGGATGGATAAACGCCTCGTATAAAATGGTGCGTTTTATGCACTTGTTGTACAATCTACTATTTCATATCTCCTGTTCGGAAAGTGTCATTTTCATAAGTAGATAGCCGGGTGGAAAATAGCTTTTCCATCCCTAGGGTGGAAAGTAATTTTTTTTTAATTGCCGCGGAGTCAAAGACAATTGCCATCTAGATGCACGTCGTGACCAACTTAATTAGGTATCTAGTCGGCCGTGGTAAGTGGCCATTAAAAAAAATCTCCAATGGTTAGATATATTTATTTATATCCAATTATTATTAAATATAAATATGTTATGTATTATTATATTTATAATACATACATATAATTCTGTCCGTCATTTTATTGATAGAAGCATACATTTATATAAAAAACTAAATTGAAACCATTGGATTTGTTTTTTTTTTATATTGGCAGTACGTATATTTTAACTTTTTCTTAAAATAACATGGACGGGATGTTAATTTAACTCACTCATGACATGTGAGTGTAGTATTTTATTTTCCTCGCAGTCGAAATGAAAAGTAGAGTGTTTAACTCGGGTGAAATTACCCATTTCACCCTCGAACTATTGGCGCTCTCACTTCGTTCGAGCGCCAGAAATATCTCGGGTGCAATGGGTAACTTTCTACCCTTGGTTAACAATCTACTAACAATCATTTCTGATTTTAGCCAATAATTATGTATTTATGTTGTCCCGTGCCCTTTACATGAGTTACAGTGACCGTGCTCGCTAGCGACTGCGTACACGATTTGTATGGAGACTTGTAGTTTTACAAAGTAACCGCCAGCTATTCCCCATACAAATTGTTATAATAATAATCGTAAATATAGCCGCTGTACTATTTAATTCTCCATACAAATGGTTTACACAGTAGCTAGCGAATACGGTCAAGTTAATATATGGTATGGGTAGGTATGGTTATCGGGAACGTAGCTTTTGAAAACGAATCTAGATTTGAACAGAGATTTTTTCAATTATGTATTTATTTAGTTTTTTTATGTGGGTAAATTAACACCACATTTTTTACTTGCTATATACCTAGATATAAAGATCAACACGCAAAGAAAAGTCGAACCCGTTACCTTTGGATTACCGGTCCAACGTCCTAAGGTTAAATATGTATCTTTCAAAAATTAATGAATACAGGCCCTAGTATTTCATGCAGTGTATCGTGTGTAAATCTTTTCGCTTTACGAACTTGGCTCGGGCACTTCCCAGTGTATAGAGCTATTTCAGTAAACGTTGAGGGTAAGCATGCACGATGCATCCACGACTAGCACTACATTATTGTTTGTTTTGTTTGCTTCAATTCTTGAATTTTATGGCTTTTAAAAGGGACAAAGTGCTGAACTCAAAATTTACTGCACTCAGAAATACTATACGTACGTAAAACACGAAAGATCGTTCCTTAAAAACCGGCCAAGTGCGAATCGGCCTCGCGCACCGAGGGTTCCGCAAAAATACTTATCCCATCTTAACTGGCCGGGTTAAGTAAAGTTTGTACCTGGCATGTATGGCGCCGGATACAAATGAGGTGCAAATTTAACCGATCACGTTTGTTATATTTATATGGGAGCCCCTTTAAATATTTATTTAATGCCATTTTTTAGTATTTATAAATAAACCATAAATAAATATCGGACAACCTCAAGCAAATCGATCTAGTCCCAAATTAAGCTCAAGAAGGCTGTGTTATGGGTACTAGACGACGATATACGGACTTATATAGATAAATATATACTTAAATACATAGAACAATCATGACCCGAGCACAAATATTCGAGTTCATCACACAAATATTCGCCCCGGCTGGGATTCGAACTCAGGACCGCCGGCTCAGTATGCAGGTGTCTACAAACCGAGCCAACCGTGTCGTCAAATGTTTCAATCAAGTATTTAATGTTAATCAAGTAACGTCAATCAAGTATTTAATGTTATAGCTGCAACAAAAATACATCACCTGACAAAATTTCAACTGTCTTACTATCAGGGTTTATAAGATACAGCCTTGTGACAGCCAGACGGACAGACAGACAGACAAACGGATGCACAAACAGATTTTACCCTTTGGGTACGGAAGCCTAAAATGCCGTTACTAAAAACTATTTTGCGTAAATGTTGTTTAGTTGGAGAAATCTATAATTGAATTTATTGCTTCGATTACATGCCACATCCGGTATTTCGAACTATGATCTTGAGCAGAACACGGACCATTGCTCACGGTTCTCTATCGTTTTCCCTAAAGGGTATAGCAGGATAGCCTAAGAAAAAGTGCCCCCAGCGTTTTTGGGTCGAAACTATAATCAAACGATGCCTTTTAAGGAGGTAATACCCTGCACAAAGTTTCATCCCTCTGTTACCCCCTGGGGGTGAAAAACACCCGATTAACCCCAAAACTGTTTTATTTATTTTTTCCTAAACTATGAAAGTGACGAATTTCAAATTTTGTACAAATATTAATGTAACTAAAAGCTATATTTAAAAAAATATGACCTTCCTAACCATTTAAATTCTTGTAAAAAAAAGTAAAAAAAAAAAAACCGGCCAAGTGCGAGTCGGACTCGCGCACCGAGGGTTCCGTACAAAAACTTTCCATCCCTAAGTGTTTAAGTTAAGTTTGCACCTGGTATGTATAGCGCCCCATATAAATTAGGTGCAAAGTTAGGTATTTGGTATTAAAAAAAAAACTACCTACTAGATCTCGTTCAAAACAATTTTCGTTGGTAGTTTTTATAGTAATGTACATCATATGTTTTTTTTAGATTTTTCATTTTCTTATTTTAGAAGTTAGAGGGGGGGGGACCAACTTTTTTCCAATTTGGAAGCGTCTGTCACGGAAACTATTCGGTTTAGAAAAAAAATATTTTAGAAACCTCGATATCATTTTTGAAGACCTATCCATAGATACCCCACACGTATGTGTTTGATGAAAAAAAAAATTTTGAGTTTCAGTTCTAAGTATGGGGAGCCCCCAATATTTATGATTATTATTTTATTTTTGAATCAAAATGTTAATGCGGTTCACAGAATACATCTACCTACCAAGTTTCAACAGTATAGCTCTTATAGTTTCGGAAAAAAATGGCTGTGACATACGGACGGACAGACGGACAGACGGACAGACAGACAGACAGACAGACAGACATGACGAATCTATAAGGGTTCCGTTTTTTGCCATTTGGCTACGGAACCCTAAAAAAACACCCTGTATAACAAGTTCGGCTCTTGGTACACACACCATTTTTTTTCCAAATATGAATCAATTTATATTCTACATCATACAAAAGTTTCATCGACCTAGCCCAGAAGGAACATTACGAAATTAATATGAATCGGCTCTTTGGTGCCTACTATTCATTTAACTCCTACTAAAAGCCTTGCATTATTTTTTATTAATAAACAATGGCCTGCGATCGGACCGCTGTTTGTGTGCGATTAAAAAATTTGAAAATCGAACGCGGGCAGTAACGCGGCCGCGGGCAGTGTTTTTTAGGGTTCCGTAGTCAACTAGGAACCCTTATAGTTTCGCCATGTCCGTCTGTCTGTCTGTCTATTTCTGCGCGGTATAAATTACCACTTCGCTACGAAATTGAAAGCAACTCTTTTACGTGAATCCCATAATACCAACGCATACATTACCTAACATGTTAACCGTTGTTTGTATGGTGGACTAAACTACAAAGTGGTCAAACCTATTTGCATTTTTGAACAAACTCCCTCTTTTGACCCTCCTAACCATATAATTATTGTAAAAAAAGTAAAAAAAAATAATAATCAACCTGTATAACAAGTTCGGCTCTTGGTACACACACCATTTTTTTCCAAGTATGAACCAGTTTATATTCTACATCATACAAAAGTTTCATCGACCTTGCCCAGAAGGAACATTGCGAAAATAAAATGAATGTACTATTTAGTAGGCACTACTCATTATATGCTTAATGCGCAACGTCTCGGTCCTGCAACCACATAATTAAAAACAAAACCGGCCAAGACCATGTCGGGGCCGGCTCAGTGTAGGGTTCCGTAGTTGCCCATCTTTCACAATAGACGGGCTTAAAATAGCGGTTTTAAGCCCGAGGTTTAAATTACGAAAAAGATTTCAAGCTCTATAAAAAGGTCGTAAACGCCAAAGTAACTGTAATTACTTATTACCTTCTTGAAGTTATCGGTTATACGCGCCAGATTGATCGAATGTTTTAATACAGTATGGCACTTAACTAACATGTATAACGTTCGAAGTATAAGGACACCGCGCGGCACTTACGTCATTTTAAAGAAAATTATGATATTCAGCGATAATTCAAAAACGGCTCGACCGATTTTATTCAATAAGTATAGTTTTCATTGGAAGTGCTTATTAAGAAGCGAAAAATGACAGATACACACAAATGTAGCCTTATTAGCTTTAATTGTAAGTCAATTAAAAGGTCCATTGAGGGAGTAAGGGAGCTATGCAAGATAGGAGATATCATTGGGTTACAGGAAACTTGGCTACTACCTCATGAGATACCTTTCCTTGGGACCATTCACAGCATTTCGCATATACGGGGACATCGGCGGTTGATACCAGTGCTGGTATACTTACAGGAAGATCACATGGAGGGGTAGCTTTTCTCTGGAGGAAGTCGTCTTTCTCTGATGTGGCGGTTGTGATTGTAAGAGTGTACGGTTGGCGGCAATTAAGTTAAGAGTGCGGGACTCCGCAGTGTTAGTGTTTAGTGTCTATATGCCGGTAAACGCGCCTGAGAACCTACCACTATTCACGGAATGTATGGGTGAAATCAGTGCCATCAGTGCGGAAAACACGGACGTCGAGGTTACATGTTAGGGGACTTTAATGCTCACCCAAAGGAACTGTTTTGTAGAGAGTTATTGCAGTTTTGCGAAAATCAAAAGTGGTGTTGTGTCGACATGGACTTGTTGGAAAGCAATACCTTTACATTCACTAGTGAAGCACACGGGTGTAACAGGTGGTTGGACCACTGTGTTGTCACAGAAGCCGCGCGTGCAACCGTTCAAAACGTTAAGGTAAAATATGACACCTATTGGTCCGACCACCTGCCGCTTATCATTGAGTGTAATTTAGAAAAGGTACAAATTAAATGTATTCCAGCAACGTCGTGCAATGAAGGGATTTTTTGGGGGGAGAGGCAGGCCTCTCAAGTCGATATGTATCGTTCGTTGTGTCACGAAAAGCTGAAACATCTCGACTTTCCAGCTGAGTTAACGTCTTGTGCTGATAACGTGTGTAACGTGCATAGTCATAAACCAGTCATTGACGGAATGTATGATTACATAATTGAAACATTGACCGATGCGGCAAGACAGTCGAGTAGTGCTAGGCGGGGGAGGGGTAAGGTAATTGCTGGTTGGAACAAATATGTAGGCAGCGCCCACAGGGATGCTAGAGACAAATTTTTAATATGGGTTTCAGCAAACAAACCGAACCAGGGCCCAGTATATGATGATATGTGTAATTCCAGAAGGTTTTTCAAGTCAAAACTTAAATGGTGCCAGGATAGGCAGGAGCAAATCAGAAATGATATACTTGCCACTAACCGGGCAGCTAACGACTTTAAAGCCTTCTGGAAGAATACTAATAAAGTAAATGTCCGGCCTGGAGTCCCGGTGTCCGTTGGTGGCTCGAGCGACAAAAAAGTAATCGCTGATAATTTTAAGCATATGTTCTCTGTCGCTCCCGTTCTGCAATCGAGATCACAAGCTGTGAATTGTACTGAGGCCACAGTGAGTAGAAATAGCGTGAGTTTCACTGCCAAGCAAATAAATACAATTATAAAAAGCATGCAGAGAGGAAAATCTCCAGGTCACGATGGCCTCAATAAAGAGCACCTAAAATATGCGGGTGTGCACCTGCCGCGTGTTCTTGCGGTATTATTTACGCTGTGTATGAGTCACGGCTATCTTCCTGAAAAACTTACTAGGACAGTCGTGATTCCACTTGTAAAAAATAAGACTGGCGATTTGTCTGATATGGAGAACTATAGGCCCATCTCACTGGCTACTATACTAGCTAAAGTGCTTGATAGCCTGCTTAATGCACAGCTTTGGAAGTATATCAAGTTGCACGATGCGCAATTCGGCTTCAGACCGGGACTGTCAACGGAAAGCGCAATCCTGTGCCTTAAGCAGACTGTCAGGTACTATAAGGACAGAAACACGCCAGTCTTTGCATGTTTCTTGGATCTGTCCAAAGCCTTTGACCTGGTTGATTATGACATCTTATGGCATAAATTGGCGAGAACAGGGCTGCCTAATCAATTTATCCAACTGTTTAAATATTGGTACAGCAACCAGGTCAACCTTGTGAGATGGGCCGGAGTCGATTCGGCAGAGTACAGGTTACAGTGCGGGGTTAGACAGGGGGGCCTCTCATCTCCCTTACTGTTTAACCTGTATGTAGACGAACTGATCGGGGGGCTCAGTGCTATGCGTGTCGGTTGCCATATTAGTGGTACTAGTTTCAACAATATAAGTTACGCGGACGATATGGTGCTGCTGGGCCCGTCAGCAGATTCGTTGCGGCAGATGATAGGAGTATGCGAGGAGTATGCTGAGCGGCATGGTCTTAGGTACAATACGAAAAAGAGTGAACTAATCATTTTCAAATTACGGAAATACAACCCGACTACTGTACCTAAGATCATGCTGTGCGGCGAGCCCCTCAAGAGGGTTGAGAAGTTCAAATACCTGGGACATGTGGTCACTGAGGATTTGAATGATGACATGGACCTCGAGAGAGAGAGAGGAGAGCGATGGCTGTCAGAGGCAACATGATTGCCCGCAGATTTGCACCTCGTAGTGACCAAGTTAAGTTGACGCTTTTCAAGGCCTACTGTCAGACATTCTACACGTGCAGTCTGTGGGTAAAGTTTACGAAGAGAGCCTATGATGCAATCAGAATTCAGTACAACAACATCCTGAGATTGCTGCTGAGGCTGCCGAAGCACTGTAGTGCGTCAGGTATGTTCGCAGAGGCGCACACTGATGACTTTTTTGCCATTAGGTGAAAAAGGATTGCGTCTCTGCTAAAGCGAATGCGTGGCAGCAGCAACAGCCTCCTCAGGGTGTTGGCTGAGAGACTAGATTGCCCACTGACGAAGTACTGGGTCGACGTTGCCATTGGTAGGGACAGGTAAAGCACGTTTATCACGTGCTGTGCCTGCTCCTGTGATCGGGAACGTACAATAATATTAATTAATTTAATTAATTTAAAATTTAGTCTATTTAGTTGTCAAGTATCAGTGTATTACTAACATAGTTTTAAGTTTAATTTGTTACTAATTCTATGGATCAAATTGGTCTGAAATAAAAGCTTTTTATTTTTTTTTTATTTATTTATTATGAGGTCAAATTTTTACGAATTTTTCCATAATTTTTGAAACGTGGTTGAAAAGTTAGAGGGCGGACGCTATTTTTTGGATTTCTATAGCGAATATTTACAAAACTTTTGACCATATCAAAAAATGATGTTCAAAGACCCCTATTATTTTTAAAATACCTATTCAACGAAACCCCTCACACTAGTTGAAACGAAAAAAAAATCACCCCCACTTTAGGGGTAAAAGCGGTACCCGAAAAAAAGTTTTTCTTTTTATTTTTATTTTTCGCCTATACCATGGCGAGTGTTCTGAAGAGTTATTTTCTCTTATCCCACCCTCCCCTTTCCGTCATAGAACCACACGTGCCAGCTTGCGATGTCATCACCTCACCGTGGAGAATATTCCCACCCGTACCAAGAAGTTTGGCAATTCCTTTATCTGCCGAACTATTAAAGTATGGAACTCCTTGCCGGCTCATGTGTTTCCTCCTTCTTATAACTTGGGAACCTTCAAACGAAGCGTGACGAAGCATCTCTCGGGCCAGCATGGCAGTGTCAACTGATTTGGCACCGTTGGTTTCTCGTCAGTTGCCATTGCGACTTGGGCTCCCCTTTTTGCTTACCATCAGGCGAAGTGGAGCCACTATGTTGTGCCGTTATAAAAAAAAAAAATACCGTTTTGTCGGCGTTTTACATACACATACTCAATATACTCATACCAAATTAGAGCTTTCTAGTACTTTAATGTAATGATAACTGAGCTAAGCCGCGGACAGATAGACAGACAGACAGACGGACATGGTGAAACTATAAGGGTTCCTAGTTGACTACGGAACCTTAAAAAACACTGCCCGCGGCCGCGTTACTGCCCGCGTTCGATTTTAATTTTTTTTAAATTGGACACAAACAGCGGATCGCAGGCCATTGTTTATTAATAAAAAATCATGCAAGGCTCTTAGTAGGAGTTAAATGAATAGTAGGCACCAAAGAGCCGATTCATATTCATTTCGTAATGTTCCTTCTGGGCTAGGTCGATGAAACTTTTGTATGATGTAGAATATAAATTGATTCATATTTGGAAAAAAAATGGTGTGTGTACCAAGAGCCGAACTTGTTATACAGGGTGTTTTTTTTTTTTTTTTTACTTTTTTTTACAAGAATTTAAATGGTTAGGAAGGTCATATTTTTTTAAATATAGCTTTTAGTTACATTAATATTTGTACAAAATTTGAAATTCGTCACTTTCATAGTTTAGGAAAAAATAAATAAAACAGTTTTGGGGTTAATCGGGTGTTTTTCACCCCCAGGGGGTAACAGAGGGATGAAACTTTGTGCAGGGTATTACCTCCTTAAAAGGCATCGTTTGATTATAGTTTCGACCCAAAAACGCTGGGGGCACTTTTTCTTAGGCTATCCTGCTATACCCTTTATGTCATAATGTATAAAATTTGCCATAAATCTATTTTTACCTCACTCGCTCGAAAAACCTCCATTTATAGCGCGAAATCTGCGTGCAAAAGTCTATTTTATCCGCTAGCGTGCAAATAGTACATTACATCAGAGGCCGGTTGAGGATTTCCGGCCAAGTAGGTATATACCGGATAGTGATACGAGGCCGGGAATCCGTTTTCACGACGAGGCATGTATAGTGCTTTTCTCAAACATACAATGAAATTTTTGACGACGCGTTTGGCTCGGTTTGTAGACACCTGCCTACTGAGTCGGCGGTCCCGGGTTCGAATCCCGGCCGGGGCAAATATTTGTGCAAATATTTGTTCTTGGGTCATGGATTTTATCTATATATTATGTATATCGTCGTCTAGTACCCATAGTACAAGCTTTGCTTAGTTTGGGACTAGGTCGATTTGTGTATGATTGTCCCTTAATATTTATTTATTTTATTTATTTACTTATTAAAATAAAAAAATATACTTCAAAAAACAACATTTTATTAATTGACAAATAGGACATTTTAGTCTAACAACCAACCTTTAAAAACAAAACCTGCTTTTTGTCAAACCAGCCAGCTGTGTGAATGACCTTGTTGTTGAAACCAAAAAAAGTTACTTTGCAGGCCTAGGCCTGAAAAGCAGTATGAAATCCCTTTACAGTCCTCTCGAGTTGTTGCGCCCAAAAAGCGATACTTCCGAGCCTATTATAAGGAACGTAAAGACAATATTTCATTGCATGTTTGAGAAAAAGTCATTTGAATTTCGAACACGATGATTATGATTCTCTGTGGTACATGTAACTTTTTTTAATTTTTAATATTTGTGCTTTATTTATCTGGTTTGGAATTGAGTGTGTTACTTTTTAAATTTAAATAGAGGGCAAAATTAAATATCGGGTGTCACCTGTAATAGGAACAATAAATTAAAACATAGATTCTTCTCCTGAAACTGAACAACATTTGTTAACCAACTTCAGAAAATAACGTGTATTAAATGATATTTCGTAGAATAATGTTTAGACAAAGAAGCAATGTATTGCGAAATGTCCGTTATTAGTAGAGTGTCAGCTATGTGTCAATGCTCAGGGAATGTCAATGTTAGACGACGTACATTGAAAATACTATTTAATTTGTTTGAAATAATAAAATTCTGAAAACTGACTTTTCTAAAAAGTTGCTGAACAGTTTGTTGTTCAGTTTGAAGAGTAGAATTAATCTAAGTTTGAATTGATTGCTCCTATTACAGGCCACACCCGATATATTTATTTTTATATTGTAATTGTTTTTCTTCCATCTCGCATTTTCCTCACCGTAGTGAGGTCAAGAGTTGTATGTTCCGCACGACTGCAAATAACTATTTACAAGCTTAACTTTATTAAACTTTGTATCTATGTATGTATCTATGCAACTTATGTTTGTTCGGGTGGAATCCTGCAACTCAATTTTGAAGCAGATATCTTCAACCGATTGAGCTGTTATTTTGCATTCCTACTTAACTTTGATGGCAATATAATAATATTGTACCATGGGGTTGGCCTGATGATGGAGCCGGAAGGTGGCCCTAGAAACTATGTACAGGATAAAGCAATTTTACCGAGATTGAGGTATGTAGAACCGTCGCAGTGAGCAATTGATGGATGTTCAAAGAAGTACAGTCGGTTATAAAACCTTGTCGCAAATATGATATTTTTGAATGAAGCTAAAACTTTCAGGATTTTTATAAAACGAACCTAACCTGACCTTATGATTTCTACGTGAATAGTATAAAAAAACCCGAAGGGTAACGGTATATGAAATAAAAATTAAGCAATGCTTGTACTATACTACGTGAATCCCAGTTGACTTTAAACCACGATGCCCAAAGTCAGATAATTCCAAGAAAATCCACTGCATGTATTGGAACAGGCCGACTCACGCTTATACTCTACCAAACTGCCGAGTGGCCTGCCTTGATAGGCAACGAACCGTGTGCCTTTGGTTTGGGAGAAGCATGAATAGGATCCATTCGTGTAGAACTAAAGGAAGGTACGACAATGTTTAAGGCAGGTCTTACATCAATTTAAAAAAAAAATAACCGACTTTAACGAGAAGAAATAGTATTTCCGAGAACAAAATAAAAAAGATATATTATGTGCGTATACATTTCTTACAGTAATAGTTTAGCGTCTTCCATATCCTGCCTCACAGAGGCGTGCAATACTCAACTTAAATCTAGGGTAAGTAGGTAACATGTCAATTTGTCAATTCAAATTATTATTATCAACATTTTAACGAAAATCTATTGCATACATTAATTATTTCATTATTAAATTCGAATCATTATTATCAATAATATTAACATAATTTTTTCATACATATTAGGTAGGTATATCATTATTAAATTTCACGCATTGTGTTACATTTTATTATGTCATTACATTAGATATTTTATAACTTAACGCGTTGTTATAAAAATGATCGAAAGCGTCATAGATGTACCTATAATATTGGAGGAGGTCCCTCAATTCCTAATGGATCTCGTTATCAAAATCTTTACCAAAACTTTGTAAGACTGACTTGTAGATGCGTACAGTCGACATCAGATATATCGCAGCATATAAGGCGTTCATAAATATCGGAACATGTGCTGTAACGCCCAGTTAATCAGAGTCGTTTTCAGATATCTTTTGAACGCCGTATATGCTGCGATATATCTGATGGCAACTGTACTCTCGAAAAAAAACGGCCAAGTGCGAGGGGTCGCGCACCGAGGGTTCCGTACAAACAAACACTTATCCCATCTTAACTGGCCCGTTAAGTTAAGTTTGCACCTGGTATATATCGCGCCGGGTACAAAATGAGGTGCAAATATAACGCAACTGATTACGTTTGTTGCTTGGGAATTCCACTTAAATATTTATTCCGTTTTTAGTATTGGTTATTATAGCGGCAATAGAAATACATCATCTGTGAAAACTTCAACTGCGTAGCTATCACGGTTCATGTGATATTGCCTGGTGACAGACAGACAACCACATGGACAGTAAAGTCTTAGGTAATAGGATACTT
>CANQKS010000025.1:0-24294 GCA_947623375.1 Apotomis capreana | reverse complement strand
ATACACGGAAAAAACACTACACGTTGATTTTACGAAAATGATCTCGGTTGATTATTTTTCGGTTAAATTAACTAGATATTGATAAATTTTACAAAACAGCTACTAAACCTTATTGATCCAAGTAACAAATATGACTTTGTTATTTTTATTAAACCCATTTAGTTAAAATTAATGCAAAAGCTGGTTGTAGTAACAATAACATCATGGTAAATTTCGGGTTTGTAAATTTAACCGTTACTTTAGTTGTTAGGCAGAATATGTACATAATGTTTAGGTTGAAATTACTGAATGTGATTTGTTAAATGCGTTCAGTATATTCAACCAACAATTTATTTTAAATTACTTATTAGTTTAGTTACGACTCAATACAAACAACCAAATTTTTACTGATTCCTGAATTGGTTCACATTAATGACCGTTATAGTATTTAGTACAAAATACTCATGTTTAAATTAACTAATTTCTTGAAATAGATATTAATCGCTGTGTTGAAATAACAATGACGGATTGTTCAAATTCTGTCTGTGTGTAATGAGTTCATGACAGAAACCAGTACATAATAATTTAGTTGAAATTACAAATTTAAATTTGTTAAATGCATTCAGTAATTGTAATCGCGATACTTTCGTAGAAAAAGCGACTAAAGGCAAAGTAATTATTCTAAACATCAATACTAGTATTGCTATAGTAGGACCAACATCTAGATTTCATTGGTTCTACTGAAGCACCTCGATAAATCCAACAAATGCTTTAGTATACCCTACCAACGGCTTTCATTACTTCAACAGACATTAGTGGTCATTCTAAACATCAATACTAGTATTGCTATAGTAGGACCAACATCTAGATTTCATTGGTTCTACTGAAGCACCTCGATAAATCCAACAAATGCTTTAGTATACCCTACCAACGGCTTTCATTACTTCAACAGACATTAGTGGTCATTCTAAACATCAATACTAGTATTGCTATAGTAGGACCAACATCTAGATTTCATTGGTTCTACTGAAGCACCTCGATAAATCCAACAAATGCTTTAGTATACCCTACCAACGGCTTTCTTTAATTCAACAGACATTATTGGTTATTGTAAACATCAATACTAGTATTGCTATAGTAAGACCAACATCTAAATTTCATTGGTTCTACTGAAGCACCTCGATAAATCCAACAAATGCTTCAGTATACCCTACCAACGGCTTTCATTACTTCAACAGACATTATTGGTTATTGTAAACATCAATACTAGTATTTCTATAGTAAGACCAACATCTAAATGTCATTGGTTCTACTGAAGCACCACGATAAATCCAACAAATGCTTTAGTATACCCTACCAACGGCTTTCATTACTTCAACAGACATTATTGGTTATTGTAAACATCAATACTAGTATTGCTATAGTAAGACCAACATCTAAATTTCATGGGTTCTACTGAAGCACCACGATAAATCCAACAAATGCTTTAGTATACCCTACCAACGGCTTTCTTTACTTCAACAGACATTATTAGTTATTGTAAACATCAATACTTTTTTGACGACGCGTTTGGCTCGGTTGGTAGACACCTGCCTACTGAGTCGGCGGTCCCGGGTTCGAATCCCGGCCGGGGCAAATATTTGTGCAAAATATTTGTTCTTGGGTCATGGATGTTATCTATATATGTATTTATATATTATGTATATCGTCGTCTAGTACCCATAGTACAAGCTTTGCTTAGTTTGGGACTAGGTCGATTTGTGTATGATTGTCCCTTAATATTTATTTATTTATTTATTTATTTAATACTAGTATTGCTATAGTAAGACCAACATCTAAATTTCATTGGTTCTACTGAAGCACCTCGATAAATCCAACAAATGCTTTAGTATACCCTACCAACGGCTTTCATTACTTCAACAGACATTATTGGTTATTGTAAACATTAATACTAGTATTGCTATAGTAAGACCACTGTCCATAATGAAAGAGACAATGCTTCTTGTACAAACATCGTATGACCAATGAGGAATAGATCACATTCTAAATTATTGTTCGAGAGCGACATAACGCCTGCCAAATAACGTTTGTCAAAGTTCACTAAGCAAGTTAAATCAACACTTGTTGACATCACTCAGGCTCTATTAAGCTTGAACATTGGATTTTCGAGAGAAAAAATGTATGGCTTCTATTCCATTTCTAATTGTATCTAAAACGGTACCCTATTACCAAGATTCCACTGTCCGTCTGTCTGTCTATCACCAGACTGTATCTCATAAGCTGTGATTTATAGGACAGTTAAAATTTTCACAGATGATGTATTTCTATTGCCGCTATACTATACCTAACAACAAATACTAAAAACAGAATAAAATAAATATTTAAGTGGGGCACCCATACAACAAACGTAATCGGTTGCGTTAACTTGCACCTCATTTGTATCCGGCGCAATACATACCAAGTGCAAACTCAATTTAGCCCGGCTAGTTAATATTTGAAATGAAAATTAAAACTAACTAAATACAGGCTGCTTTAATTATTGAAACTCGAAACGATAGGTAACGGTAGGTAAACGCCAGAAAACTTGAAGGAGACTAATGGGTTATCCTTTCCCTGTGCAGAGAATCTTTCACCTACGAGCCACGAGTGCGTACCTATAATGTTAGTTGAAAACTAGAAAATAGTTCATTTTTGCTTAAATAAAGCAAATATCAAACACCACGCCGGTGCGCACGTCTAATGAAAATTATGTAAGTACCTATGAACATTCCTAATAAGTATAGTTCGACTTAAGGGATCTGAAGGAACCTTAAAAAATATAGGTAAGTACGTACTTAATCCTTTTACCTAAGTAGGTAGGTAGGCACCTACTTCTATAAGACTAGACACAAACTAACTAGAAAGTTGCTCCAGAAAATTATGGCACCAGAAGGCCTATCGCTAACAGAATACCTACGAATTTCTGACCATCATCTCATCTTACCACTAAATTTTGGTAAACTGAACCAAATATTTTTGTTACAAAAGTAACCGAGCGTATGTGTGATAATAACCAACTTGGGAGTGTTGAAACAACAATTGATATCAGTTGGATTGGTCTTTGTTTAGATTAGTAGATTTCTTGATTGATTTTACAAACACCCCTTGATAAAAATAAACAATGATTAAATCTCTCATCTCATCTCTGATGTGTGGCCCTATGGTTGACTGGTAGAGAATGCCATTAGGCATTAAGTTCGCCATTTGTACTGATGTTTGTGTTGTGCAATAAAGTTTAAATAAACAAACTATAAGTCTTACTAATTAGGGCTATGGCTGTTGTATCTTTAGCGGTTACTAGGGCGTAAATAATTATATATTAATATTTAAATAATTTGGTATAATGAAAGAGACAATGCTTCTTGTACAAACATCGTATGACCAATGAGGAATAGATCACATTCTAAATTATTGTTCGAGAGCGACATAACGCCTGCCAAATAACGTTTGTCAAAGTTCACTAAGCAAGTTAAATCAACACTTGTTGACATCACTCAGGCTCTATTAAGCTTGAACATTGGATTTTCGAGAAAAAAAATGTATGGCTTCTATTCCATTTCTAATTGTATCTAAAACGGTACCCTATTACCAAGACTCCACTGTCCGTCTGTCTGTCTATCACCAGACTGTATCTCATAAGCCGTGATTGATAGGACAGTTTAAATTTTCACAGATGATGTATTTCTATTGCCGCTATACTATACCTAACCACAAATACTAAAAACAGAATAAAATAAATATTTAAGTGGGGCTCCCATACAACAAACGTAATCGGTTGCGTTAACTAGCACCTCATTTGTATCCGGCGCAATACATACCAAGTGCAAACTCAATTTAGCCCGGCTAGTTAATATTTGAAATTAAAATTAAAACTAACTACATGTTACAGGCTGCTTTAATTATTGAAACTCGAAACGGTAGGTAACGGTAGGTTAAATAAAGCAAATATCAAACATAGCTGTGTTGCCCGCGACTTCGTCCGCGTGGAATCTTATCTTGAACATTTTACATCTTTATTATTTTCAGATCGAAGCAATGTTGAAATTACTTTCCTTTTTTTGCAAGTTGTATGAGATTTAGGCCAAGTCGATTTTGATGTTGGTTGCTGTAATTCAACAAATAATAAATACTTAATAATAAATATTGAAGGGCGGCTCCCATACAACAATTTACGTGATTTTATTGCAATTTTTTACGTAATGGTACTAAACCCGTAGGCGAGTCCCACTCGCCCTTGGCCGCTTTTTAGTTTTTTCTTCGGCTAAATTGCTCTAATTACACGGAATCATTATGAAATCAGGTACAGCTAGTGTCATCTAGGAACCCCTTAAACAACCCCTTTTTCACCACCTTCAGACCTGAATTGTCAAAAACGCTGAAATTAATTTTCTTGTATTCTAATAATATGCCCTTATACAAAGTTTCAAGTCCCGCGCTCAAAAAAAAGTTTGATCTCAATTACAACTATTACACCGCCTTAGGGGATGAATTTTTAAAAACGCTGAAATTAGTTTTCTTATGTTTTAATAAAATACCTTTTTACAGTTTCTAATTCTTAACTTAAAAAAAAACTTATACCCGATACAACCTTTCATCCTCTTTTTAACCCCCTTAGGGGTTGAATTTTCTAAAACGCTGAAATTACTTTTCTTGTATTCTAATAGTTTGCCTTTACACAAAGATTCAAGTCCCACGCTCAAAAAAATATTTGATCTCCATACAAACTTTCAACCCCTTTTTTACCACCTTAGGGGATGAATTTTCAAAAACGCTTAAAATTAAATTTGAACCCCAAGAAAAACTTTCATCCTCTTTTTAACCCCCTTAGAAGTTGAATTTTTTATAATGTTAAATTAACATTACTTTGTTATTCTTATATGTGCCTTTATAAGAAGTTTCAAAGAATTTGTAATGGATTCAAAGTTTCAACCCCTTTTTAACCCTTTTAGGGGATGAATTTTTGAAAACGCTGAAATTACTTTTCTTGTATTTTAATAGTATGCCTTTACACGAAGATTCAAGTGCCGCGCTCAAAAAAATATTTGATCTCCATACAAACTTTCAACCCCATTTTCACCGCCTTAAGGGATGAATTTGCAAAAACGCTGAAATTAGTTTTCTTATTTTTTCATAAAATACCTTTTTACAAAGTTTCAAACTCCTAGCTTAAAAAAAAACTTGTACCCCATACAACCTTTCATCCCCTTTTTAACCCCCTTAGGGGTTGAATTTTTCAAAATCGCTTCTTATCTCTTGTACACTTTATAAATGCAACCTACTGTGCAAATTTCAACTCTCTAGCATTTGTAGTTTTGGCTCTGCGTTGATGAGTCAGTCAGTCAGTCAGTCAGTCAGTCAGTCAGTCAGTCAGGACACTTGCATTTATATATATAGATCACGCCGGCGCGCACGTCTAATGAAAATTATGTAAGTACCTATGAACATTCCTAATGAGTATAGTTCGACTTAAGGGATCTGAAGGAACCTTAAAAAATATAGGTAAGTACGTACTTAATCCTTTTACCTAAGTAGGTAGGTAGGTACCTACTTCTATAAGACTAGACACAAACTAACTAACTAGAAAGTTGCTCCAGAAAATTATGGCACCAGAAGGCCTATCGCTAACAGAGTACCTACGAATTTCTGACCATCATCTTACCACTAAGTTTTGGTAAACTGAACCAAATATTTTTGGTACCTATAACTTCCGCGCGTGACACGAGCCGAGCGACGGCTGTACCTGACGCGACACGCGACGCGTCAATCAGTGTTGCCATTAATACAGATTTACATACAAAATTCGAGTGTTTCTAAAAATTATGGTACAGATAAATTTCATGTCAACGTGAAATTTTAAGGCTTGTGTTTGAACGCCTACCAAATATGATTAAACGCCTACCAAATATGTTGATAAATTACTACCAATAAATTCTTAATGCTCACCAAAACGGATGAATGGTCACCAAATAGTGTATCCCAAACTATTCTATAAATAAAGCTAATAATTCTTTTTCTTACATCCTATAAAAATATATGAACACCATTAAAGTTAATTTCAGACCAAATAATCTAAATTACTGTTAAATGGATGTCACCAATATTTTATATTATTACTTCCATTTTAGTCATTTTTGCTGAGGCAAAAAACTAAATGCTCACCAAAATGGCTTTTTCTCAAACATCCAATGAAATGTCTTTACGTTCCTTAAAATAGGCTCGGTAAGTATCGCTTTTTGGGCGCAACAACTCGAGAAGACTGTAAAGGGATTTCATACTGCTTTTCAGGCCTAGGCCTGCAAAGTAACTTTTTTTTGGTTTCAACAACAAGGTCATCCACACAGCTGGCTGGTTTGACAAAAAGCAGATTTTGTTTTTAAAGGTTGGTTGTTAGACACTTAATGTGGAAAAAAAATTCAAGATGGCGACTTTTTTTTTCAAAATTTCAAATTGGTGTTAGGCGGCTAAAACTCGGTATCGGGGGGCTCTCGGGGCTCAAAAATATGAATCTGAAATCTTGTCCGAAAATTCGGTCAAATTCGGAAAATATCGAAAAAAAAACATTTTTTTTTTCAAATTTTCAAATTGGTGTTAGGCAGCTAAAACTCGGTATCGGGGGGCTCTCGGGGCTCAAAAATATGAATCTGAAATCTTGTCCGAAAATTCGTTCAAATTCGGAAAATATCGAACAAAAAACGATTCAAAATTTCTAAATTGGTGCTAGGCGGCTAAAACTCGGTATCGGGGGGCTCTCGGAGCTCAAAAATATGAATCTGAAATCTTGTCCGAAAATTCGGTCAAATTCGGAAAATATCGAAAAAAAACGATTTGTATGGAGAAAATTTCAAATTGATATAGCATAGCTAATAATGACTACCGCACATTATGGAGCGTTTTTTAGGGATATAAAAAAAAAAACTAACCTAACCTAACCCGGCCGAGTCGGATCTGCTCTGAAAGGTGATCAGGATTAGATGGATACCTAGCTGAAACACTAATTTATGAAAACAATATTTGGTGAGCAAAACATCCATTTTGGTGAGCAAAACATCCATTTTGGGAAGCAAAAAGATATTTTTTGGTAATAATTTTGATGTTTTATGAAAACAATATTTGGTGAGCAAAAAATCCATTTTGGGAAGCAAAAAGATATTCTGACTCAACATAAAATTATTCTGGTGTAATGTATATCGATTTTGGAATACAAAATGATTTAATTTGGGGAGCACTGTATAGAGTAAGTTAAATTTAAATGGAAGCAATTCATTTTATTTGGAACTTAGTTTTGGGGTATAAAAGCCATTTTGGTGAGCGTTTAAATTGTTCCCTTTAAAAAGTACTTTTTATTATATTTTAAATTCAAATTACATTCTATCCGGAATTGGCGAATTGGCGATATGCGTTGGCAACACTGTTTCGGCTCAAACCGAAGGCGGGTGGCGGGCGGGGTGCGGCGCCTAGTATAGTATACCCACAGACAGTCGCACGCGCACGCGCCACACGCTGGCATTAATTATTGTCATCACGGAGTCACGGAGCTCTGATTGTGCCATTTTATTTATAGTTATAAATATTTTAGCGTCAGTGAGTCCGTAAAATGGAAGAATTACTAGAGAGTTGGGAGGTGTCCGTAGACACCATCAAAATATTTCGCGGTGAGTACCAATATATAATAGTATAAAGTGTAACCTAACATATAGTTTGATAGTTCTTTGATAAAACGAAACTCATTTAGAAACAGGATACAATAATGTTCATTTATTTTCATAAGTACAATCTCTTTCAGTGCTTAATTCTCTAATTTCTCATCGTTTTACAATGTTTTCTTTGAATCCCGCGTAAAAACCAATCTGATTTGAAAATGGTCCATACACAAACACTCACTCCTCATGTAACAAATTTTACCCTAGATTTAGCAAAAATCATCACAGTTCTAAGATACGTTTTCCATTCGTCGCGGTAAACATATTTATTTTGTTAGTTTGTTTTTGTGAACAATAACAACGCTAAGTGAATTATGTCGACAATACACGACACACTTTTTTTAGGGAAACGTTAAAAGTTGAGAAGCCATGAAAATATGGCGCAATCGTTTCGAACCCGGCTTAAATCAGCTCTTTTTTTTAGATTGAAAATAATTGAATCGTGTAGATTCCGCTAAAATATGCATGTTTTGTAAATTCAACTTTCTTTTTCAGATTAATATTAAATATTAATCTGATACCAAAATTTCTCAGTAAATTTTACCGAAATATTTTGGTTAAAATGTCAGCCATTTTGAAGGGCTCTCAGACTTTCGGAGTTGTGGTTTTCTGCTAATGCTGTCAGCGCACTTTGAACTCGCACTAATATTATAAAGAGGAATGATTTGTTTGTTTGTTTGTTTGTTTGTTTGTTTGTTTGTATTGAATAGGCTCCGAAACTACTGGACCGATTTGAAAAATTCTTTTACCATTAGAAGCCGACATTATCCCTGATGAACATAGGCTATTTTTTACCGCGGGAAAATGCTTCATTCCTACGGGAAAACGGGTACAACGGTTGTAACTGATAAACCGGTAGATACCACCACATTCAGTACCTAATCAACTTCTTGTAACTTTTAGATCACCAGATAGACATTACATGTCTCGAGGGGATCAGGCAACAAGAATTGGATATATTGATTCCTGAAAACAAGTTAAGAGATAGGATAAAATTTAATATTGGTTTAAAAAAATACAAGGAAGAAATGGAGACAGTACATTCTGTAAGTATATACCAAACTTTAAAATGATTTAGTTTTTATACTCTTTATTTTATGATTTTATGTACTGTGTTAATATAGAAACCATTTCTGGGAATCCTATTCCGTAATTAACAATTATATTGGGACAATATTACACCTAATTTTTCGACTTTGACGTGTACTAGTTACCAGTGTACGCTACAAAATACTTACTAAGGAGAATTGAACTTATCGATTGGCAGACGGATAAAATTTATCTTATACTTTTTCGAATGTCTGTCCACACATGTGTGACATGTTGAAAATTCGTGGGACACCATGTATATTACTTTGTATTTATTATAGAACACTGACTCCTTGGATACTGATGCACTCTCACTGTCTTCGTGTGAGCTATTTGCAAGTGACAAAAGCGACCAGAGCAAGGTATTTAACCATATATTGTAATTTTTGAATGTAATGTGTGTAACATGTTGACTTGTATATCTATATCTATCTATATGACTATGTTTCTAACAGACTTCAAAGAAAGGAGTAGGTTCTCAATTTATTGGGATATTTTTTTATGAATCTTCACCGATTACTCGGAGTATTGGACCAATTTCAAGAATAATTTTTTTGTTCGATTGAGATAGTTGGTCAAAAATGACAAAGTTAATTGAAATAGTTGTGATGAAAATGTTTACAAGTTATGTACGTTTGCATGGTTACCTATAGTCTGTGTGTAGTTATGCCATTTGTTTACATTAAGTATCCTTTCTTGTATTTGTTTTAGTTCAACTTACAAAAAGTATTAGCAGATAACATGCGGGGGCGACAAGCTTTACAAGCTATAAAACAAAAAAAAATTGATCCAAGCTCACGGAATAATTTAGTTCATGCTATCGTAGAGTACTATCTCAAAACATTTAAGAAAATGTCAAAAGTTGATTTTGAAGCAATTGCTACTGAAATTGTGCGGTTGTGTCCTACAGAGTGCAAGGTTTTTACAAATATTAGTTTTTTAATTCAGTAGTTAGTTTTAGAAGTAGATAGCTCATTGTTAAGATATCCGGTGTATTCCCATTTATCCGGGGAAAGATGCCCTAGCCTCAAACTATAGTCAGTCAAATCAACTGCTTGCTTTAACTATATACCTACTAGATTTAGATTCATTTATTTCATGTGAAAATAACTGTATACATTTGCATTAAATATTCAAGAATATAAGTATTCACATCATGATCGTCAAAATAAAAATATAATAATAAATTTACTTACTTACTTACTTTACCATTCCAGGAAACTTATTATGTACCGAGTAGAACTGTAGGTCACAAAAACACCATGCCTGCTAAGGGAAAACTTGTGGACCGATATTATAATCAGATGAGGGTGTTAAGGACATCCGGAGTGCTTCCTAAAAAGCGAAAATTTAGCTCTGAATCTTGTGCTGAGTGTTCCGACAGTGAAACTGAAACCACAAATGAATCGCAGGGTATGCTCTTCTGCAGCTTTATTTATTTACTTTTTATTGATAATTCATATACTTAAGTATAAAGGGTGGACCTAATCCTAAGGTGGGATAAGACGGGGACCTTAAGGATTTTCTTAAAGAAAGTACTTCGGTTTTTACTCAAAATTGAGAATTTTACTATGAGAATAAAACAGCCTTTCTTTGAATTCTTTCAGGATCTGATGAACAATGGCTAAAAGTCAATCGTGACCCCTGGCCGTTGGTTGAAGAGAAATGGAAAAAAACATGTGAATATCGAAAAAAAAATACTTATGATAGTAACGCTGTGTTAACAACAATGCTTAATGAATGGCCATGCCTGAAATCGAGCCATGGACACCGACTAGTAAGTATTATCGTTATTTTGAATGTATCTTGTGCGTATGGCACCGAATAACTTTTTAGAACTTTGAATCCCTGTAAGTGGGCGGTGTTCGCTTTTGCTGATCGCAGTTGATGATCAGAAAGTTGCCTTTGGCAAGATGAACCTTTTGAACCTGTCTGTCTGTCTGTCTGTCTGTCTGTCTGTCTGTCTGTCTGTCTGTCTGTCTGTCTGTCTGTCTGTCTGTCTGTCTGTCTGTCTGTCTGTCTGTCTGTCTGTCTGTCTGTCTGTCTGTCTGTCTGTCTGTCTGTCTGTCTGTCTGTCTGTCTGTCTGTCTGTCTGTCTGTCTGTCTGTCTGTCTGTCTGTCTGTCTGTCTGTCTGTCTGTCTGTCTGTCTGTCTGTCTGTCTGTCTGTCTGTCTGTCTGTCTGTCTGTCTGTCTGTCTGTCTGTCTGTCTGTCTGTCTGTCTGTCTGTCTGTCTGTCTGTCTGTCTGTCTGTCTGTCTGTCTGTCTGTCTGTCTGTCTGTCTGTCTGTCTGTCTGTCTGTCTGTCTGTCTGTCTGTCTGTCTGTCTGTCTGTCTGTCTGTCTGTCTGTCTGTCTGTCTGTCTGTCTGTCTGTCTGTCTGTCTGTCTGTGTCTGTCTGTATGTCTGTCTGTCTGTCTCATACATCATATAAACTTTTTCTTTTTAACCTATTGAACGCCAAAGACGACCGCCACGCCCGTTACTAAACTTTTTGCTGTGGCCTCAGTGGCATGGTAAATAGTTTCAACGCTTGGCGTTCAAAAGGTTATTATTTTTAACTAATTCAATATATAAACCTACTTTCAGATTGAAATCGATTTTATCTATTTGTATCCCGAAAGAGGTTTAAAGCTTTTTGAAAAGTGGGACGACTTCCAAACAAAGGCTACAATCCTGCTTGAAAATGACGTTTCCTTAAAACCGGAATTGAAGGCACTATTGAAAAAAGACGATGAGAGTAAGAAGTACTTATATAAATATTTGCTTTATTTCATTTTATTACGCGTAGGTTGATTTTACATTGTAAGTGCCTACATCTATATATAAGATAGAAGTCGCCGGAGTTGATGGCGCGACAGCTCTTGACCGCTATAGATATAGGTTAAAAGGTTAAATGTAAGCTTTCAGCAGAATCATCGGGAATCATCATTACAATCTTAGAAAAAGTATGCCTTCACTTAAAATTCTCATGATATTTGAACTATCTACTCAATTAAATAATGGCTTGTGTTTAAACGCCTACCAAATATGTTGATAAATTACTTCCAATAAATTCTTAATACTTGCCAAAACGTATGAATGCTCACCAAATAGTGTATCACAAACTATTGTATAAATAAAGCTAATATTTCTTTTTCTTACATGCTATAAAAATATGTGAACACCGTTAAAGTTAATTTAAGACCAAATAATCTATATTATTGTTAAATGGATGTCACCAATATTTTATATTATTACTTCCATTTTAGTAATTTTTGCTGAGGCAAAAAACTAACTGTTGACCGTGAAATTTTTTGTTATACCAAACATATTACTACTCATCCCAAACACAAGTAACTTGTTTATCGCTTAACGCATTCAATTAATATATGATATGGTACTTAAATAAATATTCGCTACTATTTAAATACTCACCAAAATGGCTTGTATATCCTAAAACTAATAAATATTAATAATAAATTGTGTATTGCAGAGACACTGTCCTTGAGTGCCGTAAATAAAAAATTTAAGTCAGCCTGCCGTCGTCGTACCTAACCTAAGCCAAGTCGGACCTGCCTTAAGGTGAAATAGGTAATGTTAGTAATCATGGAAATATAATTATTTCACTTGCATCAAGCACTGTCCAATCGCGACCGATATCAAATTCTTCGGTTTCAAATTATCTTTAAATAATTTCACGTACTCAATATTGTGTTCCGATATCAATGACTCTAAATGACAAATCGAGTTTTCATTAACACTTCTATCTAAAACTGTTTCCACAATTTGGACAAGATTTAACCTTTTGAGCGCCACAGTCGGCTGTGGCCGTCAACAAAAAATCGTGCCCCTGACGCCACGTCGGCCACAGCCGTCCAAATTTCAATGATCAAAAACTTTGTAATTCTAACCGCTACAAGTATTTTTCAATCCCTGTTGATTTTTGGGGCACATCTTTTTTTTACTCTGGCGTCAGTGGCAAGGTAAATTGCTAGACCACTTGGCGGTCAATAGGTTAAAAGCAAATTCCAAACGACGATTTCTTGTTTCAGATACACGTGATTTTGCACTGTGCTGTTTGTTGCCGTACAAAATTAAACCTACATCCAAGGTTCTACATCCCGACAAAAATAAATTTAATAAGGTGTCAATTGCTGAATGTAGTGAAGCTTTTATACTGCAAGTAAACGTAAGTTATCTTGAATTTCTATATTTTAGTTTATACCCGTCTGTCCCTCTCATAGCCTCTTGGATTTCACTCTTCAGATATGAGTTACACATGCATTGTGATGAATAGATAAAATACATTTACTTTTTTTTTTTTTTTTAGAATTATGCGGATGTTGAAGAAGCTTTGCAGAACAGACGTAAATCCTACAACAGGAAGGGACTTACATGCCAACCAATAATCGTGTGTGTAGGTACGTCTGCAGCTTTCGAAGCATTTTACGTGGCGGTGGACAACGTCAAGTACAGGTTCGATTGTCTAACCAAAGCTCTTGATATATGTTTCAAGTGTATAATGGTCTTAAACCTCGCTTATCCAAAAGAATGTGAACAGTTGTGGATATTTATCCAGCAATATTTTTACGACATTCAACTCCCATCCGATAAAAAATTCAGCCAAGTGGCCACTTTTATAAAAGCTTTGCACGAGTAAAAAGAGTGACTAGAAATTGGCACGATGTGGCGTTGTTCTAATTGTGTCAGTCAGTTCGATACTACTAAAGGACTTATACTTCATTTGAAAGTTATACATAGTTTATCAACAGATTCTACATATTATTGTAATCAAAATAGCTGTGACAGATACTATACCAATGTTAAAAGTTTTCGAAAACACTTAAACACACATTCCTCCGATTCCTTTGACTGCACTGCAACCTGCAGGAATGTAAATGTAGACTCTGACGTCATTCAGCCCTTTAATACTTCGTTGAGTAGCCCCAAACTAAAACAGTTAAAAACAATAAACGACAGTTACAGAGAAAATTTAGACAGTTCTTTGGAATATTTAGCCACTTGGTTATATGGTCATAGCGACTTGAATAGAAAAACAGCTAATAATATTCTTGAACAAGTAACACAGCACGTTACTAAACCAATAGGGAGAATTTTATCAGAACAAGTTCTACCTCATGTAAATGAAGCATCCATAAAATCAGGTTTAGACGAAATTTCGGAGATATGCATGAATCCTTTTAGCAATACATCAACAGAACATAATCTAGTAAAGAACTTGAATAAAAAGGGGTATTATATTTTCCCGAGAACGTTCATAATTGATGATTCGTTAAATATATTGCATAGAAATTCAACAGTGTGTATCCTTCCTAAGAAAAAAACTGGTCTTATTTTACCGCTTGCAAAAGTTTTTAAATGTTTTTTTGAAAAGCCAGGCATGTATAACATTATAACTGAATATATGCAGGAATTACTATCTGATACAAGTTCATGTACGTCTAATATTATTCAGTCATCTTATTGGAAAGATAAAATCGAAAATAATTTGGAATCAAATATTATAATTCCGCTGCACATTTACTTTGACGACTTTGAATGTGGAAACGCATTAGGAAGTCGTGCTGGCCGTCAATCGATTGCTGCTACATATTGCCAAATAGCCTGTCTTCCACCTCAGTACTCCGCTATGTTAGACAATATATTTGTTGCAATGCTTCACTATACTTCTGTTAAGTCATTTGGCAATGGGATTATCTTTCGTGAACTTTTGAAAGAGTTACATTTATTAGAACACAAAGGTTTAGACATTAAGGGTCCTTATGGTCCAGTTAAATTATATTTTAAGCTGGCTTTAATCTTGGGTGACAACCTTGGATTAAATACTGCTTTAGGATTTAGTAAATCTTTTTCTAGTAATTATTATTGCAGGATTTGCAAGGGACATAAAAGTGATATGATAACAGAATATAAACAGAATCATCAATTATTGCGCACTCGAGAAAATTATGAGAATGACGTCCGTTTAAATGATCCAAGAAATACTGGTATTCGTGAAGAATGTGTGTTTAACTCATTGTCTACGTTTCACGTAGTGGAAAACTTGAGTGTAGATATTATGCACGATATCTTTGAAGGAGTGTGCCATTACGATCTGTGCCATATAATCTTATATTACACTGAACATGAAATTTTTTTCGATTTAAACACTCTTAATAATCGCATCCAAATGTTTAATTTTTCACCACGCAAAAATATTCCTGGAATAATAAAAAGAGAATATTTGTTGAATAAAAAGTTACACACAAGTGCATCGGAAATGATGACATTGATTTATTCCTTACCCCTTGTAATTGGAGATTTAATACCTGATGATGACGTCGTTTGGAATTTGCTTTTAATTCTTGTCCAAATTGTGGAAACAGTTTTAGATAGAAGTGTTAATGAAAACTCGATTTGTCATTTAGAGTCATTGATATCGGAACACAATATTGAGTACGTGAAATTATTTAAAGATAATTTGAAACCGAAGCACCATTTTATGATTCACTACCCACATGTGATGCGAAATTTGGGTCCACTCAGAAATTTGTGGTGTATGCGTTTCGAAGCAAAGCATAAAGTACTTAAAAGTATCGCTAATAATACTACATCAAGAAAAAATTTACCTTATACTTTAATTGTAAAAGATCAATTAAACGCAGCTAGTAGAATGCAAAGTGGAGAACAATTAAAGGCAAAAATCAAAATTGGAAAAATTGATAATTCTGATATAATAAACTTGACAGACATTTTAAAATGTATCCCACCTAATATTTCTTTTGGTAATAAAGTGGAATGGGTTGAATACAATGGCATTAAGTATGCTACTAATAATATAATTACCACAGCAACATCAATAGGCTATCAGTTTTACATTCTAAAGTATATACTTCATACGAAATCTGATGACATACTTTTGTTATGTGTAAAAATTACTTGTTTTGGGTTTAATGAGCATCTTCGATCTTATCAGTTAAATATGACTGATATCGGTCGCGATTGGACAGTGCTTGATGCAAGTGAAATAATTATATTTCCATGTAATTATCATACTTTAGCAAATGGTGATACGTACTGTAGGGTACGATATATTTAAATAGTTAGTTAGACAATCGAACCTGTACTTGACGTTGTCTCCATTTCTTTGTATTTTCTTAAACCAATGTAAAATTGTATACGATCTCTTAATTTGTTATCGGGAATCAATATCTCTTATTCTTATGGCCATATTGTAAAGCCATGATAATAAATAAAAAACAAAGTAGACATAGATAATTTATGCATGACACATACTGTATAACTCAATTATCTACAATCATACTCTTTGACAGCACACAAGTTAATTTTCTTTCGATAACTAAGGTTCTCTTTTTGACATATTAATTAAATTGTTTATATTTAACTTTAACACTTTCACGACCAACAACCCGCATGCTGCACGCTCGTAACTTATACTCAGCTGCCGGCTAGCTCGCCTGGTGGATTGTACTATAAAAGCGCCCACCTGGCTGGCTCTATCGGCGTCTGGGGTGTGGTTGCGCCCACCTAGCGTGTTTTACTTTCACGATCAGGTAGAAAAATTAAAACTACCCCAGAAACCGACAACGCCCGCTAAGTGGGCGCAACCCCACCCCAGTCACCGACAGAGCCCGCCAGGTGGGCGCTTTTTTAGTACAATCAGACAGGCGAGCTGACGGCTACCTAGTAAAACTTACAAGCGCCTACCAGGCGGTTGTTGGTCATGAAAGTGTCAATACTGAAATATAAAAAAAAACTTTAATTTTTGGTACATACTGAATGTAATGTCTCCATTTCTTTGTATTTTCTTAAACCAATGTAAAATTGTAGACGATCTCTTAATTTGTTATCGGCAATCAATATCTCCAATTCTTATGGCCATATTGTTAAGCCATAAAAAAAAATAAACAATATAAACATATTGTATATATACATGTCATAACTTTCGTCGACTTGCAGTATAAAAGCTTCACTACATTTAGCAATTTATTTATTTGTCGGGATGTAGGTTTTGTCGGGAGAACCTTGGATATAGGTATAAATATAAAAAAAAATACATGCCAAAATAAAATGGTACACTCTGAGCTCCGTGACTCCGTGATGGCACAGTGCAAAATCACATGTATCTGAAACTTTGTGGAAAAAGTATAAGATTAATTTTATCTGTCTGCCAATCGATAAGTTCAATTTAACTATTGACTTAACTAGTATACGCAGCAAAATGACAAGGACTAAATTTGTTCTTGCCGTTTTGCTGTCTGAACTAGTTAAGTCAAAGTCAAAAAATTTGGTGTAATATTGTCCCAATCTAATTGTTTATTACGGTATAGGATTCTCAGAAATGGTTTCTTTATTAACATAGGTCGTAAAAAATCTTACATCCCAATTAAACACTAAATCCAGCACAGTACATAAAATAAAGAGTAACTACTTTATCTTCGGTATAAAATTCAATAAAATTAGCTGAAAATTTGGCAAAATTAAAGGACAACTTTTATCTCATTCTCTTGCGTCACACACATCCCTGTGGGAGTGTGGGGAAGCCATGACAGGGCTTTGCCCTCTGTGGCGGCATCTCCTCCGTTCGCAACTACGAACGGGACGTCTCATTCTGAGACGATTTATTTATATCTCTTCTTCCTTCTGGCGGTGTATCGTTCGTTTGCTGCCTGTACCAAGCTACAGTGCAGACGATGATGGTGGAGGCGAGGCTGGTGGCGATCTTGCTCAGTTGCACGTTGGCCTTTCTGCGGCTTTGCGGTCATGTTGGCCAATCTTTGGCGTTGTGGGCACCTGGTGTTCCAGGGGACTCAGTCGGGGGGCACGAGCTCTCTCGGCAGAGCCCTGCCCCGTACGTCTGGTGGACGAGCGTGGAGTGGCGCGATCCCCTCGAGGCTGGGAATCCCCGAGTGATCAGCGCGGCGGAACATGGCTCCAGCCAGTTGCCCTATGAAGGCGTCCAGCCCTTGCCATTTCAGGTCTCGGTGATTGATCTCGGTGATTAGCATTGTCACATGTTTCTTCGTGTTTGGTTTCCCCGTTCTCCACAGAACCGTTCTCTCCGTCGGTAGAGGGTTCCGTGGCTAGCGCGGCGGCCTCCTGCTGCTTTCTAAGTTCCTCAGCTTTATCGTCATCAATTTTCTTCATAACCTTCTCAGCTCTCCCCCACACATCGTCTCTCACCAGGTCCCGCATGTGACTGCGGTTGACTGCGGCTTTGCGGTCATGTTGGCCAATCTTTGGCGTTGTGGGCACCTGGTGTTCCAGGGGACTCAGTCGGGGGGCACGAGCTCTCTCGGCAGAGCCCTGCCCCGTACGTCTGGTGGACGAGCGTGGAGTGGCGCGATCCCCTCGAGGCTGGGAATCCCCGAGTGATCAGCGCGGCGGAACATGGCTCCAGCCAGTTGCCCTATGAAGGCGTCCAGCCCTTGCCATTTCAGGTCTCGGTGATTGATCTCGGTGATTAGCATTGTCACATGTTTCTTCGTGTTTGGTTTCCCCGTTCTCCACAGAACCGTTCTCTCCGTCGGTAGAGGGTTCCGTGGCTAGCGCGGCGGCCTCCTGCTGCTTTCTAAGTTCCTCAGCTTTATCGTCATCAATTTTCTTCATAACCTTCTCAGCTCTCCCCCACACATCGTCTCTCACCAGGTCCCGCATGTGACTGCGGTTGACTGCGGCTTTGCGGTCATGTTGGCCAATCTTTGGCGTTGTGGGCACCTGGTGTTCCAGGGGACTCAGTCGGGGGGCACGAGCTCTCTTGGCAGAGCCCTGCCCCGTACGTCTGGTGGACGAGCGTGGAGTGGCGCGATCCCCTCGAGGCTGGGAATCCCCGAGTGATCAGCGCGGCGGAACATGGCTCCAGCCAGTTGCCCTATGAAGGCGTCCAGCCCTTGCCATTTCAGGTCTCGGTGATTGATCTCGGTGATTAGCATTGTCACATGTTTCTTCGTGTTTGGTTTCCCCGTTCTCCACAGAACCGTTCTCTCCGTCGGTAGAGGGTTCCGTGGCTAGCGCGGCGGCCTCCTGCTGCTTTCTAAGTTCCTCAGCTTTATCGTCATCAATTTTCTTCATAACCTTCTCAGCTCTCCCCCACACATCGTCTCTCACCAGGTCCCGCATGTGACTGCGGTTGACTGCGGCTTTGCGGTCATGTTGGCCAATTTTTGGCGTTGTGGGCACCTGGTGTTCCAGGGGACTCAGTCGGGGGGCACGAGCTCTCTCGGCAGAGCCCTGCCCCGTACGTCTGGTGGAC
Organism: Apotomis capreana; assembly: GCA_947623375.1. Lineage (NCBI taxonomy): Eukaryota > Metazoa > Arthropoda > Insecta > Lepidoptera > Tortricidae > Apotomis > Apotomis capreana. Next base: position 5,236 of record CANQKS010000025.1, on the reverse strand, counting down.
GAGCGTGGAGTGGCGCGATCCCCTCGAGGCTGGGAATCCCCGAGTGATCAGCGGCACAATTTTCTTTAACTAATATAGGTACTTAATACAGAATGTACTGTCTCCATTACTTCTTTGTATTTTCTTAAACGAATGTTAAATTTATCTAATTATCTTCAATTCTTTTTCACGATGTGGCGTTGTTCTAATTGTGTCAGTCAGTTCGATACTACTAAAGGACTTATACTTCATTTGAAAGTTATACATAGTTTATCAGCAGATTCTACATATTATTGTAATCAAAATAATTGTGACAGATACCGATGTTAAAAGTTTTCAAAAACACTTAAATACACACTCCTCCGATTCCTTTGACATCACTACAACCTGCCTTCTTAAAATAATGTAAAGTTATACCATAATTATTGTAAAGCCATGATTTAAAAAAATTAAAAACAATGTATACAGATAATTTATGCATGACACATACTGTATAACTCAATTATCTACAATGATACTCTTGATACTACACAAGTTCAAGTTTTTGACATGTTAGTTAATTGAATTGTTTTATATTTCACTTTCACAACCAACAACCCGCCTGGTGGGCGCTCTTAATTGTTACGCAGCTGCCGGCTAGCTCGCCTGGCGGACTGTACTATAAAAGCGCCCACCTGGCGGGCTCTATCGGCAACGGCGCCCGCTAGGTGGGGGCGACCCCACCTCAGACGCTGATAGAGCCCGCCAGGTGGGCGTTGTTTTGGTATAATCAGCCAGGCGAGCTGAAGGCAATGGACCTAATTATGCTGCATGGGCATTTGTAATTTTTTTGATATCTATTAAGTATGCAGGCCACACACGCTGTCGTGCTAAGGTAAAAGGCGACCTTTTGGTACGGAGCTCCATACAAAAAGGTCGCCTTTTAGCTTAGCACGGCAGCACGTATCTTAAGATGTAAGTTACAGATTAACTCCTCATGTTATCGAAACTCTCTCGGTTGCGCAATCGACCCGTTCATTACTTAACGTGGCATTTCCACGGTTGACATCTGCCAAGCTCACAACTTCGTTTCCTTACACAATTGTGTGGACAGGTGCTACTAACCTTTAAGAGATTTTACGAATTCAGAAAAGAAGAGGTAAGGACGTGATTGACGTGACTGCAGACTTTTATAATTACCTTTTTATAAGAAGTTAAGCCGTCTCGTGCTGAAAAATTCAAGTACTTTGTAGTTGTAGTCCCTATTTAGAGTCGTAATAGTATTGGTAATCAACGTGAAATAAAAATGTGTTGTAACTATTTCTTTGGCGCTGACGATTCCACACGATACTGATAAATTCTCACTGCCTATTATACAACATAAATAAAGTCGAAAATATGTTCAATAGGAACTCTTTGATACAGTTATATACTTAGTTCTACTATCGTTATTACACACTGAAGATGATTTTTACGCATAGAACGCGGTAGTGTCATATATTTACATACTTACAATTAAATTATAAAACTTACAAACGCCCACCAGGCGGGTTATTGGTCGTGAAAGTGTCAATACTGAAATATAAAAAAATCGTTAATATTTGGTACCTACATACTGAATGTAATGTCTCCATTTCTTTGTATTTTCTTAAACCAATGTAAAATTGTATACGATCTCTAAATTTGTTATCGGGAATCAATATCTCCAATTCTTAGGGCCATATTGTTAAGCCATGATTAAAAAAATTAAAAACAATATAAACATAGATAATTTATGCACGACACATAATTGTATAACTATTATCTACAATCATACTCTTTGATACAACACATGTTCATACTTTTTGTTTCGATAAATAAGGTTGCCTTTTTGACATGTCAATTGAATTGTTTTATATTTCACTTCCACGACCAACAATCCGCCTGGTGGGCGCTCGTAATTGTTACGCAGCTGCCGGCTAGCTCGCCTGGCGGATTGTACTATAAAAGCGCCCACCTGGCGGGCTCTATCGGCATCGGCGCCCGCTAGGTGGGCGCGACCCCACCTCAGACGCTGATAGAGCCCGCTAAGTGGGCGCTTTTGTAGTACAATTCGCCAGGCGAGCTGACGGCAACCTAGTAAAACTTATGAGTGCCCACCAGGCGGGTTGTTGGTCGTGAAAGTGTCAATACTGAAATAAAAAAATCTTTTAAATTTGGTACAAACAAAGACACAGTTAACTATACAGCCATAGACCTTAACACGTTCTACTTATGTTTCTGTTAGTTTAAAGATGTACACGTACAGTTATCAGTGTCTTCGTTTGTACATACTGAATATACTGTCTCCATTTCTTTGATTTTTCTTAAACCAATGTAACATTGTATACGATTTCTTAATTTGTTATCGGGAATCAATATCTCTTATTCTTATGGCCATATTGTAAAGCCATGATAATAAATAAAAAACAAAGTAGACATCGATAATTTATGCATGACACATACTGTATAACTCAATTATCTACAATCATACTCTTTGATAGTACCTACACTAGTTAATTTTCTTTTGATAAGTAAGGTTGTCTTTTTGACATGTTAATTAATGTTTCTGTATTTTAGTTTAACTGAAATAAAAAAATATTCCAAAGACATACTTTATTTTCTTTAATATAATATTACAATATCTCTGACTATCCATTAATATTTTATCTTTATCATATTATTTTATCAATCAGTTACTGGGTAGTCATAGATTAAAAAAAAAACGTTTGTTGGATTGTCACGAATAAGTTTACAACTATGTAGATCATGAATAAAGTTTGTTAATGTCTGTTATAGCTATAATATTGTGTGTTGTGAAAGTATTAATATTATGAGCTGTTCGTAGGGTTTTATCAAATGTAGCTGTTGGTTATACTTTAACAGTACATACTTAGTATTGATGTTTAGAATTTGGTGAAGTAATGATAGTTGTTTGTAGAGTATATGTATTGAATCATTTCTTGGATTTACCAAGTGTTTTATCAAGCAATCAGCTGAAGCCCCATGATCAATGCAACCACTGCTTCAGTGTATAGCCTACAATAGCTTTCATTACTTCAACAGACATTATTGGTTATTGTAAACATCAATACCAGTATTGTTGAAATATAACCAACATCTAGATTTGATTGTTTCTACTGAAGCACCACGATAAATCCAACAAATGCTTCAGTATACCCTACCAACGGCTTTCATTACTTCAACAGACATTATTGGTCAGTCTAAACATCAATACTAGTATTTCTATAGTAGGACCAACATCTAGATTTCATTGGTTCTACTGAAGCACCTCGATAAATCCAACAAATGCTTTAGTATACCCTACCAACGGCTTTCATTACTTCAACAGACATTATTGGTCAGTCTAAACATCAATATTAGTATTTCTATAGTAGGACCAACATCTAGATTTCATTGGTTCTACTGAAGCACCTCGATAAATCCAACAAATGCTTTAGTATACCCTACCAACGGCTTTCATTACTTCAACAGACATTATTGGTCAGTCTAAACATCAATATTAGTATTTCTATAGTAGGACCAACATCTAGATTTCATTGGTTCTACTGAAGCACCTCGATAAATCCAACAAATGCTTTAGTATACCCTACCAACGGCTTTCATTACTTCAACAGACATTATTGGTCAGTCTAAACATCAATATTAGTATTTCTATAGTAGGACCAACATCTAGATTTCATTGGTTCTACTGAAGCACCTCGATAAATCCAACAAATGCTTTAGTATACCCTACCAACGGCTTTCATTACTTCAACAGACATTATTGGTCAGTCTAAACATCAATATTAGTATTTCTATAGTAGGACCAACATCTAGATTTCATTGGTTCTACTGAAGCACCTCGATAAATCCAACAAATGCTTTAGTATACCCTACCAACGGCTTTCATTACTTCAACAGACATTATTGGTCAGTCTAAACATCAATACTAGTATTTCTATAGTAGGACCAACATCTAGATTTCATTGGTTCTACTGAAGCACCTCGATAAATCCAACAAATGCTTTAGTATACCCTACCAACGGCTTTCATTACTTCAACAGACATTATTGGTCAGTCTAAACATCAATATTAGTATTTCTATAGTAGGACCAACATCTAGATTTCATTGGTTCTACTGAAGCACCTCGATAAATCCAACAAATGCTTTAGTATACCCTACCAACGGCTTTCATTACTTCAACAGACATTATTGGTCAGTCTAAACATCAATATTAGTATTTCTATAGTAGGACCAACATCTAGATTTCATTGGTTCTACTGAAGCACCTCGATAAATCCAACAAATGCTTTAGTATACCCTACCAACGGCTTTCATTACTTCAACAGACATTATTGGTCAGTCTAAACATCAATATTAGTATTTCTATAGTAGGACCAACATCTAGATTTCATTGGTTCTACTGAAGCACCTCGATAAATCCAACAAATGCTTTAGTATACCCTACCAACGGCTTTCATTACTTCAACAGACATTATTGGTCAGTCTAAACATCAATATTAGTATTTCTATAGTAGGACCAACATCTAGATTTCATTGGTTCTACTGAAGCACCTCGATAAATCCAACAAATGCTTTAGTATACCCTACCAACGGCTTTCATTACTTCAACAGACATTATTGGTCAGTCTAAACATCAATATTAGTATTTCTATAGTAGGACCAACATCTAGATTTCATTGGTTCTACTGAAGCACCTCGATAAATCCAACAAATGCTTTAGTATACCCTACCAACGGCTTTCATTACTTCAACAGACATTATTGGTCAGTCTAAACATCAATATTAGTATTTCTATAGTAGGACCAACATCTAGATTTCATTGGTTCTACTGAAGCACCTCGATAGATCCAACAAATTCATTGGTACATCCTATTACTTGGTATTGGTAATAGTAACCAATGAGTTACCAACAACATCAGTTACAAAATCATGGTTAATACAACCAATGCGAAATTTGTTTAAATCTACTGAGTTTGATTTGTAAGGAAGTTTACTAAATAAAACTTGTTTGTTGCAACAAATGCGAATTCGTTGTCATTACCAAAAAATATTGTTACTGTTACAAAAAAACAGTTGAATTAACCAATTTATTTGTAAAGCTTAGGATTTTTATTTGTATAAGCAACCAATTCAAATTTGTTGTGTTAACCTAATTCTTGATTGGCGCTATTTTGATGTGTAATTTCGGTTGGTTTTCGGTTGAACCAACATGTAATTTCTCTCCGTGCAGAA
>CANQKS010000024.1:0-25775 GCA_947623375.1 Apotomis capreana | reverse complement strand
ATTATATCAGTATCTATCATATCAGCATCTATCATATCAGTATCTATCAGTATCTATCAGTATCTATCAGTATCTATCAGTATCTATCAGTATCTATCTATCATTATCTATCAGTATCTATCAGTATCTATCAGTATCTATCAGTATCTATCTATCAGTATCTATCAGTATCTATCAGTATCTATCAGTATCTATCAGTATCTATCACATAGGTATCTATCAGTATCTATCAGTATCTATCTATCAGTACCTATCAGTATCTATCAGTATCTATCAGTATCTATCTATCAGTATCTATCTATCAGTATCTATCAGTATCTATCATATCAGTATCTATCATATCAGTATCTATCAGTATCTATCAGTATCTATCAGTATCTATCTATCAGTATCTATCATATCAATATCTATTAGTATCTATCAGTATCTATCAGTATCTATCAGTATCTATCTATCAGTATCTATCTATCAGTATCTATCAGTATCTATCATATCAGTATCTATCAGTATCTATCAGTATCTATCTATCAGTACCTATCAGTATCTATCAGTATCTATCAGTATCTATCAGTATCTATCAGTATCTATCAGTATCTATCAGTACCTATCAGTATCTATCAGTATCTATCAGTATCTATCAGTATCTATCAGTATCTATCAGTATCTATCAGTATCTATCAGTATCTATCAGTATCTATCAGTATCTATCATATCAGTATCTATCATATCAGTATCTATCAGTATCTATCAGTATCTATCAGTATCTATCAGTATCTATCTATCAGTATCTATCAGTATCTATCAGTATCTATCAGTATCTATCATATAGGTATCTATCAGTATCTATCAGTATCTATCTATCAGTACCTATCAGTATCTATCAGTATCTATCAGTATCTATCAGTATCTATCTATCAGTATCTATCTATCAGTATCTATCAGTATCTATCATATCAGTATCTATCATATCAGTATCTATCAGTATCTATCAGTATCTATCAGTATCTATCTATCAGTATCTATCATATCAATATCTATTAGTATCTATCAGTATCTATCAGTATCTATCAGTATCTATCAGTATCTATCAGTATCTATCTATCAGTATCTATCAGTATCTATCATATCAGTATCTATCAGTATCTATCAGTATCTATCTATCAGTACCTATCAGTATCTATCAGTATCTATCAGTATCTATCAGTATCTATCAGTATCTATCAGTACCTATCAGTATCTATCAGTATCTATCAGTATCTATCAGTATCTATCAGTATCTATCAGTATCTATCAGTATCTATCAGTATCTATCAGTATCTATCAGTATCTATCATATCAGTATCTATCATATCAGTATCTATCAGTATCTATCAGTATCTATCAGTATCTATCAGTATCTTTCAGTATCTATCAGTATCTATCATATCAGTATCTATCATATCAGTATCTATCAGTATCTATCAGTATCTATCAGTATCTATCAGTATCTATCAGTATCTATCAGTATCTATCAGTATCTATCAGTATATATCAGTATCTATCAGTATCTATCATATCAGTATCTATCATATCAGTATCTATTAGTATCTATCAGTATCTATCAGTATCTATCTATCAGTATCTATCAGTATCTATCATATCAGTATCTAACATATCAGTATCTATCAGTATCTATCTATCAGAACCTATCAGTATCTATCAGTAACTATCAGTATCTAACAGTATCTATCAGTATCTATCAGTATCTATCAGTATCTATCAGTATCTATCATATCAGTATCTATCATATCAGTATCTATCAGTATCTATCAGTATCTATCAGTATCTATCAGTATCTATCAGTATCTATCTATCAGTATCTATCAGTATCTATCAGTATCTATCAGTATCTATCAGTATCTATCAGTATCTATCAGTATCTATCAGTATCTATAAGTATCTATCAGTATCTATCAGTATCTATCATATCAGTATCTATCATATCAGTATCTATCAGTATCTATCAGTATCTATCATTATCTATCATATCAGTATCTATCATATCAGTATCTATTAGTATCTATCAGTATCTATCAGTATCTATCAGTATCTATCAGTATCTATCTATCAGTATCTATCTATCAGTATCTATCAGTATCTATCATATCAGTATCTATCAGTATCTATCAGTATCTATCAGTATCTATCTATCAGTATCTATCATATCAGTATCTATTAGTATCTATCAGTATCTATCAGTATCTATCAGTATCTATCTATCAGTATCTATCTATCAGTATCTATCAGTATCTATCATATCAGTATCTATCAGTATCTATCAGTATCTATCTATAAGTACCTATCAGTATCTATCAGTATCTATCAGTATCTATCAGTATCTATCAGTATCTATCAGTATCTATCTATCAGTATCTATCTATCAGTATCTATCAGTATCTATCATATCAGTATCTATCATATCAGTATCTATCATATCAGTATCTATCAGTATCTATCAGTATCTATCATATCAGTATCTATTAGTATCTATCAGTATCTATCAGTATCTATCTATCAGTATCTATCTATCAGTATCTATCAGTATCTATCATATCAGTATCTATCATATAGGTATCTATCAGTATCTATCAGTATCTATCTATCAGTACCTATCAGTATCTATCAGTATCTATCAGTATCTATCAGTATCTATCAGTATCTATCTATCAGTATCTATCAGTATCTATCAGTATCTATCAGTATCTATCTATCAGTATCTATCAGTATCTATCAGTATCTATCAGTATCTATCAGTATCTATCAGTATCTATCATATCAGTATCTATCAGTATATATCAGTATCTATCTATCAGTATCTATCTATCAGTATCTATCATATCAGTATCTATCATATCAGTATCTATCAGTATCTATCAGTATCTATCAGTATCTATCAGTATATATCAGTATCTATCAGTATCTATCATATCAGTATCTATCATATCAGTATCTATCATATCAGTATCTGTCAGTATCTATATATCAGTACCTATCAGTATCTATCAGTATCTATCATATCAGTATCTATCATATCAGTATCTATCAGTATCTATCAGTATCTATCTATCAGTATCTATCTATCAGTATCTATCAGTATCTTTCATATCAGTATCTATCATATCAGTATCTATCAGTATCTATATATCAGTACCTATCAGTATCTCTCAGTATCTATCAGTATCTATCTATCAGTATCTATCAGTATCTATCAGTATCTATCAGTATCTATCAGTATCTATCAGTATCTATCAGTATCTATCAGTATCTATCAGTATCTATAAGTATCTATCAGTATCTATTAGTATCTATCATTATCTATCATATCAGTATCTATATATCAGTACCTATCAGTATCTCTCAGTATCTATCAGTATCTATCTATCAGTATCTATCAGTATCTATCAGTATCTATCAGTATCTATCAGTATCTATCAGTATCTATCAGTATCTATCAGTATCTATAAGTATCTATCAGTATCTATTAGTATCTATCATTATCTATCATATCAGTATCTATCAGTATCTATCAGTATCTATCAGTATCTATCAGTATCTATCAGTATCTATCAGTATCTATCAGTATCTATCAGTATCTATCATTTTCTATCAGTATCTATCATATCAGTATCTATCATATCAGTATCTATCAGTATCTATCAGTATCTATATCAGTATCTATCAGTATCTATCAGTATCTATCAGTATCTATCAGTATCTATCAGTATCTATCAGTATCTATCAGTATCTATCAGTATCTATCAGTATCTATCAGTATCTATCAGTATCTATCAGTATCTATCAGTATCTATCATATCAGTATCTATCAGTATCTATCAGTATCTATCAGTATCTATCTATCAGTACCTATCAGTATCTATCAGTATCTATCAGTATCTATCAGTATCTATCAGTATCTATCAGTATCTATCAGTATCTATCAGTATCTATCAGTATCTATCAGTATCTATCAGTATCTATCATATCAGTATCTATCATATCAGTATCTATCAGTATCTATCAGTATCTATCAGTATCTATCAGTATCTATCAGTATCTTTCTATCAGTATCTATCAGTATCTATCAGTATCTATCAGTATCTATCAGTATCTATCAGTATCTATCAGTATCTATCAGTATCTATCAGTATCTATCAGTATCTATCAGTATTTATCAGTATCTATCAGTATCTATAAGTATCTATCAGTATCTATCAGTATCTATCATATCAGTATCTATCATATCAGTATCTATCAGTATCTATCAGTATCTATCAGTATCTATCAGTATCTATCAGTATCTATCAGTATCTATCAGTATCTATCAGTATCTATCAGTATCTATCAATATCTATCATATCAGTACCTATCATATCAGTATCTATTAGTATCTATCAGTATCTATCAGTATCTATCAGTATCTATCTATCAGTATCTATCATATCAGTATCTATCAGTATCTATCTATCAGTACCTATCAGTAACTATCAGTATCTATCAGTATCTATCAGTATCTATCAGTATCTATCAGTATCTATCAGTATCTATCTATCAGTATCTATCAGTATCTATCAGTATCTATCAGTATCTATCAGTATCTATCTATCAGTATCTATCAGTATCTATCAGTATCTATCAGTATCTATCAGTATCTATCAGTATCTATCAGTATCTATCATATCAGTATCTATCAGTATCTATCAGTATCTATCAGTATCTATCATATCAGTATCTATCACGTCAGTATCTATTAGTATCTATCAGTATCTATCAGTATCTATCAGTATCTATCTATCAGTATCTATCTATCAGTGTCTATCATATCAGTATCTATCATATCAGTATCTATCAGTATCTATTAGTATCTATCTATCAGTACCTATCAGTATCTATCAGTATCTATCAGTATCTATCAGTATCTATCAGTATCTATCAGTATCTTTCAGTATCTATCAGTATCTATCATATCAGTATCTATCATATCAGTATCTTTCAGTATCTATCAGTATCTATCAGTATCTATCAGTATCTATCAGTATCTATCAGTATCTATCAGTATCTATCAGTATCTATCAGTATATATCAGTATCTATCAGTATCTATCATATCAGTATCTATCATATCAGTATCTATTAGTATCTATCAGTATCTATCAGTATCTAACATATCAGTATCTAACATATCAGTATCTATCAGTATCTATCTATCAGAACCTATCAGTATCTATCAGTATCTATCAGTATCTATCAGTATCTATCAGTATCTATCAGTATCTATCATATCAGTATCTATCATATCAGTATCTATTAGTATCTATCAGTATCTATCAGTATCTATCATATCAGTATCTAACATATCAGTATCTATCAGTATCTTTCTATCAGAACCTATCAGTATCTATCAGTATCTATCAGTATCTATCAGTATCCATCAGTATCTATCAGTATCTATCATATCAGTATCTATCATATCAGTATCTATCAGTATCTATCAGTATCTATCAGTATCTATCTATCAGTATCTATCAGTATCTATCAGTATCTATCAGTATCTATCAGTATCTATCAGTATCTATCAGTATCTATCAGTATCTATAAGTATCTATCAGTATCTATCAGTATCTATCATATCAGTATCTATCATATCAGTATCTATCATATCAGTATCTATCAGTATCTATCAGTATCTATCAGTATCTATCAGTATCTATCATATCAGTATCTATCATATCAGTATCTATTAGTATCTATCAGTATCTATCAGTATCTATCAGTATCTATCAGTATCTATCTATCAGTATCTATCTATCAGTACCTATCAGTATCTATCAGTATCTATCAGTATCCAACAGTATCTATTATATCAGTATCTATCATATCAGCATCTATCATATCAGTATCTATCAGTATCTATCAGTATCTATCAGTATCTATCAGTATCTATCTATCATTATCTATCAGTATCTATCAGTATCTATCAGTATCTATCAGTATCTATCTATCAGTATCTATCAGTATCTATCAGTATCTATCAGTATCTATCACATAGGTATCTATCAGTATCTATCAGTATCTATCTATCAGTACCTATCAGTATCTATCAGTATCTATCAGTATCTATCTATCAGTATCTATCTATCAGTATCTATCAGTATCTATCATATCAGTATCTATCATATCAGTATCTATCAGTATCTATCAGTATCTATCAGTATCTATCTATCAGTATCTATCATATCAATATCTATTAGTATCTATCAGTATCTATCAGTATCTATCAGTATCTATCTATCAGTATCTATCTATCAGTATCTATCAGTATCTATCATATCAGTATCTATCAGTATCTATCAGTATCTATCTATCAGTACCTATCAGTATCTATCAGTATCTATCAGTATCTATCAGTATCTATCAGTATCTATCAGTATCTATCAGTACCTATCAGTATCTATCAGTATCTATCAGTATCTATCAGTATCTATCAGTATCTATCAGTATCTATCAGTATCTATCAGTATCTATCAGTATCTATCAGTATCTATCATATCAGTATCTATCATATCAGTATCTATCAGTATCTATCAGTATCTATCAGTATCTATCAGTATCTATCAGTATCTATCAGTATCTATCAGTATCTATCAGTATCTATCAGTATATATCAGTATCTATCAGTATCTATCATATCAGTATCTATCATATCAGTATCTATTAGTATCTATCAGTATCTATCAGTATCTATCTATCAGTATCTATCAGTATCTATCATATCAGTATCTAACATATCAGTATCTATCAGTATCTATCTATCAGAACCTATCAGTATCTATCAGTATCTATCAGTATCTAACAGTATCTATCAGTATCTATCAGTATCTATCAGTATCTATCAGTATCTATCATATCAGTATCTATCATATCAGTATCTATCAGTATCTATCAGTATCTATCAGTATCTATCAGTATCTATCTATCAGTATCTATCAGTATCTATCAGTATCTATCAGTATCTATCAGTATCTATCAGTATCTATCAGTATCTATCAGTATCTATCAGTATCTATAAGTATCTATCAGTATCTATCAGTATCTATCATATCAGTATCTATCATATCAGTATCTATCAGTATCTATCAGTATCTATCAGTATCTATCAGTATCTATCATTATCTATCATATCAGTATCTATCATATCAGTATCTATTAGTATCTATCAGTATCTATCAGTATCTATCAGTATCTATCAGTATCTATCTATCAGTATCTATCTATCAGTATCTATCAGTATCTATCATATCAGTATCTATCAGTATCTATCAGTATCTATCATATCAGTATCTATTAGTATCTATCAGTATCTATCAGTATCTATCTATCAGTATCTATCTATCAGTATCTATCAGTATCTATCATATCAGTATCTATCAGTATCTATCAGTATCTATCTATAAGTACCTATCAGTATCTATCAGTATCTATCAGTATCTATCAGTATCTATCAGTATCTATCAGTATCTATCAGTATCTATCAGTATCTATCAGTATCTATCAGTATCTATCTATCAGTATCTATCTATCAGTATCTATCTATCAGTATCTATCAGTATCTATCATATCAGTATCTATCATATCAGTATCTATCATATCAGTATCTATCAGTATCTATCAGTATCTATCATATCAGTATCTATTAGTATCTATCAGTATCTATCAGTATCTATCAGTATCTATCTATCAGTATCTATCTATCAGTATCTATCAGTATCTATCATATCAGTATCTATCATATAGGTATCTATCAGTATCTATCAGTATCTATCTATCAGTACCTATCAGTATCTATCAGTATCTATCAGTATCTATCAGTATCTATCAGTATCTATCTATCAGTATCTATCAGTATCTATCAGTATCTATCAGTATCTATCTATCAGTATCTATCAGTATCTATCAGTATCTATCAGTATCTATCAGTATCTATCAGTATCTATCATATCAGTATCTATCAGTATATATCAGTATCTATCTATCAGTATCTATCTATCAGTATCTATCATATCAGTATCTATCAGTATCTATCAGTATCTATCAGTATATATCAGTATCTATCAGTATCTATCTATCAGTATCTATCTATCAGTATCTATCAGTATCTTTCATATCAGTATCTATCATATCAGTATCTATCAGTATCTATATATCAGTACCTATCAGTATCTCTCAGTATCTATCAGTATCTATCTATCAGTATCTATCAGTATCTATCAGTATCTATCAGTATCTATCAGTATCTATCAGTATCTATCAGTATCTATCAGTATCTATCAGTATCTATCATATCAGTATCTATCATATCAGTATCTATTAGTATCTATCAGTATCTATCAGTATCTATTAGAATCTATCAGTATCTATCAGTATCTATCTATCAGTATCTATCAGTATCTATCAGTATCTATCATTTTCTATCAGTATCTATCATATCAGTATCTATCATATCAGTATCTATCAGTATCTATCAGTATCTATCAGTATCTATATCAGTATCTATCAGTATCTATCAGTATCTATCAGTATCTATCAGTATCTATCAGTATCTATCAGTATCTATCAGTATCTATCAGTATCTATCAGTATCTATCAGTATCTATCAGTATCTATCAGTATCTATCATATCAGTTTCTATCAGTATCTATCAGTATCTATCAGTATCTATCATATCAGTATCTATCATATCAGTATCTATTAGTATCTATCAGTAACTATCAGTATCTATCAGTATCTATCAGTATCTATCTATCAGTATCTATCTATCAGTATCTATCAGTATCTATCATATCAGTATCTATCATATCAGTATCTATCATATCAGTATCTATCAGTATCTATCAGTATCTATCAGTATCTATCATATCAGTATCTATCATATCAGTATCTATTAGTATCTATCAGTATCTATCAGTATCTATCAGTATCTATCAGTATCTATCTATCAGTATCTATCTATCAGTACCTATCAGTATCTATCAGTATCTATCAGTATCCAACAGTATCTATTATATCAGTATCTATCATATCAGCATCTATCATATCAGTATCTATCAGTATCTATCAGTATCTATCAGTATCTATCAGTATCTATCTATCATTATCTATCAGTATCTATCAGTATCTATCAGTATCTATCAGTATCTATCTATCAGTATCTATCAGTATCTATCAGTATCTATCAGTATCTATCAGTATCTATCAGTATCTATCAGTATTTATCAGTATCTATCAGTATCTATCAGTATCTATCAGTATCTATCAGTATCTATCAGTATCTATCAGTATCTATCAGTATCTATCAGTATCTATCAATATCTATCATATCAGTATCTATCATATCAGTATCTATTAGTATCTATCAGTATCTATCAGTATCTATCAGTATCTATCTATCAGTATCTATCTATCAGTATCTATCATATCAGTATCTATCAGTATCTATCTATCAGTACCTATCAGTATCTATCAGTATCTATCAGTATCTATCAGTATCTATCAGTATCTATCAGTATCTATCAGTATCTATCAGTATCTATCAGTATCTATCAGTATCTATCTATCAGTATCTATCAGTATCTATCAGTATCTATCAGTATCTATCAGTATCTATCAGTATCTATCAGTATCTATCTATCAGTATCTATCAGTATCTATCAGTATCTATCAGTATCTATCAGTATCTATCAGTATCTATCAGTATCTATCATATCAGTATCTATCAGTATCTATCAGTATCTATCAGTATCTATCATATCAGTATCTATCACGTCAGTATCTATTAGTATCTATCAGTATCTATCAGTATCTATCAGTATCTATCATATCAGTATCTATCAGTATCTATCAGTATCTATCAGTATCTATCATATCAGTATCTATCACGTCAGTATCTATCAGTATCTATCAGTATCTATCAGTATCTATCAGTATCTATCAGTATCTATCAGTATCTATCTATCAGTATCTATCAGTATCTATCAGTATCTATCAGTATCTATCAGTATCTATCAGTATCTATCTATCAGTATCTATCAGTATCTATCAGTATCTATCAGTATCTATCAGTATCTATCAGTATCTATCATATCAGTATCTATCAGTATCTATCAGTATCTATCAGTATCTATCATATCAGTATCTATCACGTCAGTATCTATTAGTATCTATCAGTATCTATCAGTATCTATCAGTATCTATCTATCAGTATCTATCATATCAGTATCTATCAGTATCTATCTATCAGTACCTATCAGTAACTATCAGTATCTATCAGTATCTATCAGTATCTATCAGTATCTATCAGTATCTATCAGTATCTATCAGTATCTATCTATCAGTATCTATCAGTATCTATCAGTATCTATCAGTATCTATCAGTATCTATCTATCAGTATCTATCAGAATCTATCAGTATCTATCAGTATCTATCAGTATCTATCAGTATCTATCAGTATCTATCATATCAGTATCTATCAGTATCTATCAGTATCTATCAGTATCTATCATATCAGTATCTATCACGTCAGTATCTATTAGTATCTATCAGTATCTATCAGTATCTATCAGTATCTATCTATCAGTATCTATCTATCAGTGTCTATCATATCAGTATCTATCATATCAGTATCTATCAGTATCTATTAGTATCTATCTATCAGTACCTATCAGTATCTATCAGTATCTATCAGTATCTATCAGTATCTATCAGTATCTATCAGTATCTTTCAGTATCTATCAGTATCTATCATATCAGTATCTATCATATCAGTATCTTTCAGTATCTATCAGTATCTATCAGTATCTATCAGTATCTATCAGTATCTATCAGTATCTATCAGTATCTATCAGTATCTATCAGTATATATCAGTATCTATCAGTATCTATCATATCAGTATCTATCATATCAGTATCTATTAGTATCTATCAGTATCTATCAGTATCTAACATATCAGTATCTAACATATCAGTATCTATCAGTATCTATCTATCAGAACCTATCAGTATCTATCAGTATCTATCAGTATCTATCAGTATCTATCAGTATCTATCAGTATCTATCATATCAGTATCTATCATATCAGTATCTATTAGTATCTATCAGTATCTATCAGTATCTATCATATCAGTATCTAACATATCAGTATCTATCAGTATCTTTCTATCAGAACCTATCAGTATCTATCAGTATCTATCAGTATCTATCAGTATCCATCAGTATCTATCAGTATCTATCATATCAGTATCTATCATATCAGTATCTATCAGTATCTATCAGTATCTATCAGTATCTATCTATCAGTATCTATCAGTATCTATCAGTATCTATCAGTATCTATCAGTATCTATCAGTATCTATCAGTATCTATCAGTATCTATAAGTATCTATCAGTATCTATCAGTATCTATCATATCAGTATCTATCATATCAGTATCTATCATATCAGTATCTATCAGTATCTATCAGTATCTATCAGTATCTATCAGTATCTATCATATCAGTATCTATCATATCAGTATCTATTAGTATCTATCAGTATCTATCAGTATCTATCAGTATCTATCAGTATCTATCTATCAGTATCTATCTATCAGTACCTATCAGTATCTATCAGTATCTATCAGTATCCAACAGTATCTATTATATCAGTATCTATCATATCAGCATCTATCATATCAGTATCTATCAGTATCTATCAGTATCTATCAGTATCTATCAGTATCTATCTATCATTATCTATCAGTATCTATCAGTATCTATCAGTATCTATCAGTATCTATCTATCAGTATCTATCAGTATCTATCAGTATCTATCAGTATCTATCACATAGGTATCTATCAGTATCTATCAGTATCTATCTATCAGTACCTATCAGTATCTATCAGTATCTATCAGTATCTATCTATCAGTATCTATCTATCAGTATCTATCAGTATCTATCATATCAGTATCTATCATATCAGTATCTATCAGTATCTATCAGTATCTATCAGTATCTATCTATCAGTATCTATCATATCAATATCTATTAGTATCTATCAGTATCTATCAGTATCTATCAGTATCTATCTATCAGTATCTATCTATCAGTATCTATCAGTATCTATCATATCAGTATCTATCAGTATCTATCAGTATCTATCTATCAGTACCTATCAGTATCTATCAGTATCTATCAGTATCTATCAGTATCTATCAGTATCTATCAGTATCTATCAGTACCTATCAGTATCTATCAGTATCTATCAGTATCTATCAGTATCTATCAGTATCTATCAGTATCTATCAGTATCTATCAGTATCTATCAGTATCTATCAGTATCTATCATATCAGTATCTATCATATCAGTATCTATCAGTATCTATCAGTATCTATCAGTATCTATCAGTATCTATCAGTATCTATCAGTATCTATCAGTATCTATCAGTATCTATCAGTATATATCAGTATCTATCAGTATCTATCATATCAGTATCTATCATATCAGTATCTATTAGTATCTATCAGTATCTATCAGTATCTATCTATCAGTATCTATCAGTATCTATCATATCAGTATCTAACATATCAGTATCTATCAGTATCTATCTATCAGAACCTATCAGTATCTATCAGTATCTATCAGTATCTAACAGTATCTATCAGTATCTATCAGTATCTATCAGTATCTATCAGTATCTATCATATCAGTATCTATCATATCAGTATCTATCAGTATCTATCAGTATCTATCAGTATCTATCAGTATCTATCTATCAGTATCTATCAGTATCTATCAGTATCTATCAGTATCTATCAGTATCTATCAGTATCTATCAGTATCTATCAGTATCTATCAGTATCTATAAGTATCTATCAGTATCTATCAGTATCTATCATATCAGTATCTATCATATCAGTATCTATCAGTATCTATCAGTATCTATCAGTATCTATCAGTATCTATCATTATCTATCATATCAGTATCTATCATATCAGTATCTATTAGTATCTATCAGTATCTATCAGTATCTATCAGTATCTATCAGTATCTATCTATCAGTATCTATCTATCAGTATCTATCAGTATCTATCATATCAGTATCTATCAGTATCTATCAGTATCTATCATATCAGTATCTATTAGTATCTATCAGTATCTATCAGTATCTATCAGTATCTATCTATCAGTATCTATCTATCAGTATCTATCAGTATCTATCATATCAGTATCTATCAGTATCTATCAGTATCTATCTATAAGTACCTATCAGTATCTATCAGTATCTATCAGTATCTATCAGTATCTATCAGTATCTATCAGTATCTATCAGTATCTATCAGTATCTATCAGTATCTATCAGTATCTATCTATCAGTATCTATCTATCAGTATCTATCTATCAGTATCTATCAGTATCTATCATATCAGTATCTATCATATCAGTATCTATCATATCAGTATCTATCAGTATCTATCAGTATCTATCATATCAGTATCTATTAGTATCTATCAGTATCTATCAGTATCTATCAGTATCTATCTATCAGTATCTATCTATCAGTATCTATCAGTATCTATCATATCAGTATCTATCATATAGGTATCTATCAGTATCTATCAGTATCTATCTATCAGTACCTATCAGTATCTATCAGTATCTATCAGTATCTATCAGTATCTATCAGTATCTATCTATCAGTATCTATCAGTATCTATCAGTATCTATCAGTATCTATCTATCAGTATCTATCAGTATCTATCAGTATCTATCAGTATCTATCAGTATCTATCAGTATCTATCATATCAGTATCTATCAGTATATATCAGTATCTATCTATCAGTATCTATCTATCAGTATCTATCATATCAGTATCTATCAGTATCTATCAGTATCTATCAGTATATATCAGTATCTATCAGTATCTATCTATCAGTATCTATCTATCAGTATCTATCAGTATCTTTCATATCAGTATCTATCATATCAGTATCTATCAGTATCTATATATCAGTACCTATCAGTATCTCTCAGTATCTATCAGTATCTATCTATCAGTATCTATCAGTATCTATCAGTATCTATCAGTATCTATCAGTATCTATCAGTATCTATCAGTATCTATCAGTATCTATCAGTATCTATCAGTATCTATCATATCAGTATCTATCATATCAGTATCTATTAGTATCTATCAGTATCTATCAGTATCTATTAGAATCTATCAGTATCTATCAGTATCTATCTATCAGTATCTATCAGTATCTATCAGTATCTATCATTTTCTATCAGTATCTATCATATCAGTATCTATCATATCAGTATCTATCAGTATCTATCAGTATCTATCAGTATCTATATCAGTATCTATCAGTATCTATCAGTATCTATCAGTATCTATCAGTATCTATCAGTATCTATCAGTATCTATCAGTATCTATCAGTATCTATCAGTATCTATCAGTATCTATCATATCAGTTTCTATCAGTATCTATCAGTATCTATCAGTATCTATCATATCAGTATCTATCATATCAGTATCTATTAGTATCTATCAGTAACTATCAGTATCTATCAGTATCTATCAGTATCTATCTATCAGTATCTATCTATCAGTATCTATCAGTATCTATCATATCAGTATCTATCATATCAGTATCTATCATATCAGTATCTATCAGTATCTATCAGTATCTATCAGTATCTATCATATCAGTATCTATCATATCAGTATCTATTAGTATCTATCAGTATCTATCAGTATCTATCAGTATCTATCAGTATCTATCTATCAGTATCTATCTATCAGTACCTATCAGTATCTATCAGTATCTATCAGTATCCAACAGTATCTATTATATCAGTATCTATCATATCAGCATCTATCATATCAGTATCTATCAGTATCTATCAGTATCTATCAGTATCTATCAGTATCTATCTATCATTATCTATCAGTATCTATCAGTATCTATCAGTATCTATCAGTATCTATCTATCAGTATCTATCAGTATCTATCAGTATCTATCAGTATCTATCAGTATCTATCAGTATCTATCAGTATTTATCAGTATCTATCAGTATCTATCAGTATCTATCAGTATCTATCAGTATCTATCAGTATCTATCAGTATCTATCAGTATCTATCAGTATCTATCAATATCTATCATATCAGTATCTATCATATCAGTATCTATTAGTATCTATCAGTATCTATCAGTATCTATCAGTATCTATCTATCAGTATCTATCTATCAGTATCTATCATATCAGTATCTATCAGTATCTATCTATCAGTACCTATCAGTATCTATCAGTATCTATCAGTATCTATCAGTATCTATCAGTATCTATCAGTATCTATCAGTATCTATCAGTATCTATCAGTATCTATCAGTATCTATCTATCAGTATCTATCAGTATCTATCAGTATCTATCAGTATCTATCAGTATCTATCAGTATCTATCTATCAGTATCTATCAGTATCTATCAGTATCTATCAGTATCTATCAGTATCTATCAGTATCTATCATATCAGTATCTATCAGTATCTATCAGTATCTATCAGTATCTATCATATCAGTATCTATCACGTCAGTATCTATTAGTATCTATCAGTATCTATCAGTATCTATCAGTATCTATCTATCAGTATCTATCTATCAGTGTCTATCATATCAGTATCTATCATATCAGTATCTATCAGTATCTATTAGTATCTATCTATCAGTACCTATCAGTATCTATCAGTATCTATCAGTATCTATCAGTATCTATCAGTATCTATCAGTATCTTTCAGTATCTATCAGTATCTATCATATCAGTATCTATCATATCAGTATCTTTCAGTATCTATCAGTATCTTTCAGTATCTATCAGTATCTATCAGTATCTATCAGTATCTATCAGTATCTATCAGTATATATCAGTATCTATCAGTATCTATCATATCAGTATCTATCATATCAGTATCTATTAGTATCTATCAGTATCTATCAGTATCTATCACATCAGTATCTAACATATCAGTATCTATCAGTATCTATCTATCAGAACCTATCAGTATCTATCAGTATCTATCAGTATCTATCAGTATCTATCAGTATCTATCAGTATCTATCAGTATCTATCATATCAGTATCTATCATATCAGTATCTATTAGTATCTATCAGTATCTATCAGTATCTATCATATCAGTATCTAACATATCAGTATCTATCAGTATCTATCTATCAGAACCTATCAGTATCTATCAGTATCTATCAGTATCTATCAGTATCTATCAGTATCTATCAGTATCTATCATATCAGTATCTATCATATCAGTATCTATCATATCAGTATCTATCAGTATCTATCAGTATCTATCAGTATCTATCAGTATCTATCTATCAGTATCTATCAGTATCTATCAGTATCTATCAGTATCTATCAGTATCTATCAGTATCTATCAGTATCTATCAGTATCTATAAGTATCTATCAGTATCTATCAGTATCTATCATATCAGTATCTATCATATCAGTATCTATCATATCAGTATCTATCAGTATCTATCAGTATCTATCAGTATCTATCAGTATCTATCAGTATCTATCAGTATCTATCATATCAGTATCTATCATATCAGTATCTATTAGTATCTATCAGTATCTATCAGTATCTATCAGTATCTATCAGTATCTATCTATCAGTATCTATCTATCAGTACCTATCAGTATCTATCAGTATCTATCAGTATCCAACAGTATCTATTATATCAGTATCTATCATATCAGCATCTATCATATCAGTATCTATCAGTATCTATCAGTATCTATCAGTATCTATCAGTATCTATCAGTATCTATCTATCATTATCTATCAGTATCTATCAGTATCTATCAGTATCTATCAGTATCTATCTATCAGTATCTATCAGTATCTATCAGTATCTATCAGTATCTATCACATAGGTATCTATCAGTATCTATCAGTATCTATCTATCAGTACCTATCAGTATCTATCAGTATCTATCAGTATCTATCTATCAGTATCTATCTATCAGTATCTATCAGTATCTATCATATCAGTATCTATCATATCAGTATCTATCAGTATCTATCAGTATCTATCAGTATCTATCTATCAGTATCTATCATATCAATATCTATTAGTATCTATCAGTATCTATCAGTATCTATCAGTATCTATCTATCAGTATCTATCTATCAGTATCTATCAGTATCTATCATATCAGTATCTATCAGTATCTATCAGTATCTATCTATCAGTACCTATCAGTATCTATCAGTATCTATCAGTATCTATCAGTATCTATCAGTATCTATCAGTATCTATCAGTACCTATCAGTATCTATCAGTATCTATCAGTATCTATCAGTATCTATCAGTATCTATCAGTATCTATCAGTATCTATCAGTATCTATCAGTATCTATCAGTATCTATCATATCAGTATCTATCATATCAGTATCTATCAGTATCTATCAGTATCTATCAGTATCTATCAGTATCTATCTATCAGTATCTATCAGTATCTATCAGTATCTATCAGTATCTATCATATAGGTATCTATCAGTATCTATCAGTATCTATCTATCAGTACCTATCAGTATCTATCAGTATCTATCAGTATCTATCAGTATCTATCTATCAGTATCTATCTATCAGTATCTATCAGTATCTATCATATCAGTATCTATCATATCAGTATCTATCAGTATCTATCAGTATCTATCAGTATCTATCTATCAGTATCTTTCATATCAATATCTATTAGTATCTATCAGTATCTATCAGTATCTATCAGTATCTATCAGTATCTATCAGTATCTATCTATCAGTATCTATCAGTATCTATCATATCAGTATCTATCAGTATCTATCAGTATCTATCTATCAGTACCTATCAGTATCTATCAGTATCTATCAGTATCTATCAGTATCTATCAGTATCTATCAGTACCTATCAGTATCTATCAGTATCTATCAGTATCTATCAGTATCTATCAGTATCTATCAGTATCTATCAGTATCTATCAGTATCTATCAGTATCTATCAGTATCTATCATATCAGTATCTATCATATCAGTATCTATCAGTATCTATCAGTATCTATCAGTATCTATCAGTATCTTTCAGTATCTATCAGTATCTATCATATCAGTATCTATCATATCAGTATCTATCAGTATCTATCAGTATCTATCAGTATCTATCAGTATCTATCAGTATCTATCAGTATCTATCAGTATCTATCAGTATATATCAGTATCTATCAGTATCTATCATATCAGTATCTATCATATCAGTATCTATTAGTATCTATCAGTATCTATCAGTATCTATCTATCAGTATCTATCAGTATCTATCATATCAGTATCTAACATATCAGTATCTATCAGTATCTATCTATCAGAACCTATCAGTATCTATCAGTAACTATCAGTATCTAACAGTATCTATCAGTATCTATCAGTATCTATCAGTATCTATCAGTATCTATCATATCAGTATCTATCATATCAGTATCTATCAGTATCTATCAGTATCTATCAGTATCTATCAGTATCTATCAGTATCTATCTATCAGTATCTATCAGTATCTATCAGTATCTATCAGTATCTATCAGTATCTATCAGTATCTATCAGTATCTATCAGTATCTATAAGTATCTATCAGTATCTATCAGTATCTATCATATCAGTATCTATCATATCAGTATCTATCAGTATCTATCAGTATCTATCATTATCTATCATATCAGTATCTATCATATCAGTATCTATTAGTATCTATCAGTATCTATCAGTATCTATCAGTATCTATCAGTATCTATCTATCAGTATCTATCTATCAGTATCTATCAGTATCTATCATATCAGTATCTATCAGTATCTATCAGTATCTATCAGTATCTATCTATCAGTATCTATCATATCAGTATCTATTAGTATCTATCAGTATCTATCAGTATCTATCAGTATCTATCTATCAGTATCTATCTATCAGTATCTATCAGTATCTATCATATCAGTATCTATCAGTATCTATCAGTATCTATCTATAAGTACCTATCAGTATCTATCAGTATCTATCAGTATCTATCAGTATCTATCAGTATCTATCAGTATCTATCTATCAGTATCTATCTATCAGTATCTATCAGTATCTATCATATCAGTATCTATCATATCAGTATCTATCATATCAGTATCTATCAGTATCTATCAGTATCTATCATATCAGTATCTATTAGTATCTATCAGTATCTATCAGTATCTATCTATCAGTATCTATCTATCAGTATCTATCAGTATCTATCATATCAGTATCTATCATATAGGTATCTATCAGTATCTATCAGTATCTATCTATCAGTACCTATCAGTATCTATCAGTATCTATCAGTATCTATCAGTATCTATCAGTATCTATCTATCAGTATCTATCAGTATCTATCAGTATCTATCAGTATCTATCTATCAGTATCTATCAGTATCTATCAGTATCTATCAGTATCTATCAGTATCTATCAGTATCTATCATATCAGTATCTATCAGTATATATCAGTATCTATCTATCAGTATCTATCTATCAGTATCTATCATATCAGTATCTATCATATCAGTATCTATCAGTATCTATCAGTATCTATCAGTATCTATCAGTATATATCAGTATCTATCAGTATCTATCATATCAGTATCTATCATATCAGTATCTATCATATCAGTATCTGTCAGTATCTATATATCAGTACCTATCAGTATCTATCAGTATCTATCATATCAGTATCTATCATATCAGTATCTATCAGTATCTATCAGTATCTATCTATCAGTATCTATCTATCAGTATCTATCAGTATCTTTCATATCAGTATCTATCATATCAGTATCTATCAGTATCTATATATCAGTACCTATCAGTATCTCTCAGTATCTATCAGTATCTATCTATCAGTATCTATCAGTATCTATCAGTATCTATCAGTATCTATCAGTATCTATCAGTATCTATCAGTATCTATCAGTATCTATCAGTATCTATAAGTATCTATCAGTATCTATTAGTATCTATCATTATCTATCATATCAGTATCTATATATCAGTACCTATCAGTATCTCTCAGTATCTATCAGTATCTATCTATCAGTATCTATCAGTATCTATCAGTATCTATCAGTATCTATCAGTATCTATCAGTATCTATCAGTATCTATCAGTATCTATAAGTATCTATCAGTATCTATTAGTATCTATCATTATCTATCATATCAGTATCTATCAGTATCTATCAGTATCTATCAGTATCTATCAGTATCTATCAGTATCTATCAGTATCTATCAGTATCTATCAGTATCTATCATTTTCTATCAGTATCTATCATATCAGTATCTATCATATCAGTATCTATCAGTATCTATCAGTATCTATATCAGTATCTATCAGTATCTATCAGTATCTATCAGTATCTATCAGTATCTATCAGTATCTATCAGTATCTATCAGTATCTATCAGTATCTATCAGTATCTATCAGTATCTATCAGTATCTATCATATCAGTTTCTATCAGTATCTATCAGTATCTATCAGTATCTATCAGTATCTATCATATCAGTATCTATCATATCAGTATCTATTAGTATCTATCAGTAACTATCAGTATCTATCAGTATCTATCAGTATCTATCTATCAGTATCTATCTATCAGTATCTATCAGTATCTATCATATCAGTATCTATCATATCAGTATCTATCATATCAGTATCTATCAGTATCTATCAGTATCTATCAGTATCTATCAGTATCTATCATATCAGTATCTATCAGTATCTATCAGTATCTATCAGTATCTATCTATCAGTACCTATCAGTATCTATCAGTATCTATCAGTATCTATCAGTATCTATCAGTATCTATCAGTATCTATCAGTATCTATCAGTATCTATCAGTATCTATCAGTATCTATCATATCAGTATCTATCATATCAGTATCTATCAGTATCTATCAGTATCTATCAGTATCTATCAGTATCTTTCTATCAGTATCTATCAGTATCTATCAGTATCTATCAGTATCTATCAGTATCTATCAGTATCTATCAGTATCTATCAGTATCTATCAGTATCTATCAGTATCTATCAGTATTTATCAGTATCTATCAGTATCTATAAGTATCTATCAGTATCTATCAGTATCTATCATATCAGTATCTATCATATCAGTATCTATCAGTATCTATCAGTATCTATCAGTATCTATCAGTATCTATCAGTATCTATCAGTATCTATCAGTATCTATCAGTATCTATCAGTATCTATCAATATCTATCATATCAGTATCTATCATATCAGTATCTATTAGTATCTATCAGTATCTATCAGTATCTATCAGTATCTATCTATCAGTATCTATCTATCAGTATCTATCATATCAGTATCTATCAGTATCTATCTATCAGTACCTATCAGTATCTATCAGTATCTATCAGTATCTATCAGTATCTATCAGTATCTATCAGTATCTATCAGTATCTATCAGTATCTATCTATCAGTATCTATCAGTATCTATCAGTATCTATCAGTATCTATCAGTATCTATCTATCAGTATCTATCAGTATCTATCAGTATCTATCAGTATCTATCAGTATCTATCAGTATCTATCATATCAGTATCTATCAGTATCTATCAGTATCTATCAGTATCTATCATATCAGTATCTATCACGTCAGTATCTATTAGTATCTATCAGTATCTATCAGTATCTATCAGTATCTATCATTTTCTATCAGTATCTATCATATCAGTATCTATCATATCAGTATCTATCAGTATCTATCAGTATCTATATCAGTATCTATCAGTATCTATCAGTATCTATCAGTATCTATCAGTATCTATCAGTATCTATCAGTATCTATCAGTATCTATCAGTATCTATCAGTATCTATCAGTATCTATCAGTATCTATCATATCAGTTTCTATCAGTATCTATCAGTATCTATCAGTATCTATCAGTATCTATCATATCAGTATCTATCATATCAGTATCTATTAGTATCTATCAGTAACTATCAGTATCTATCAGTATCTATCAGTATCTATCTATCAGTATCTATCTATCAGTATCTATCAGTATCTATCATATCAGTATCTATCATATCAGTATCTATCATATCAGTATCTATCAGTATCTATCAGTATCTATCAGTATCTATCAGTATCTATCAGTATCTATCATATCAGTATCTATCAGTATCTATCAGTATCTATCTATCAGTACCTATCAGTATCTATCAGTATCTATCAGTATCTATCAGTATCTATCAGTATCTATCAGTATCTATCAGTATCTATCAGTATCTATCAGTATCTATCAGTATCTATCAGTATCTATCAGTATCTATCAGTATCTATCAGTATCTATCTATCAGTATCTATCAGTATCTATCAGTATCTTTCTATCAGTATCTATCAGTATCTATCAGTATCTATCAGTATCTATCAGTATCTATCAGTATCTATCAGTATCTATCAGTATCTATCAGTATCTATCAGTATCTATCAGTATTTATCAGTATCTATCAGTATCTATAAGTATCTATCAGTATCTATCAGTATCTATCATATCAGTATCTATCATATCAGTATCTATCAGTATCTATCAGTATCTATCAGTATCTATCAGTATCTATCAGTATCTATCAGTATCTATCAGTATCTATCAGTATCTATCAGTATCTATCAGTATCTATCAATATCTATCATATCAGTATCTATCATATCAGTATCTATTAGTATCTATCAGTATCTATCAGTATCTATCAGTATCTATCTATCAGTATCTATCTATCAGTATCTATCATATCAGTATCTATCAGTATCTATCTATCAGTACCTATCAGTATCTATCAGTATCTATCAGTATCTATCAGTATCTATCAGTATCTATCAGTATCTATCAGTATCTATCAGTATCTATCTATCAGTATCTATCAGTATCTATCAGTATCTATCAGTATCTATCAGTATCTATCTATCAGTATCTATCAGTATCTATCAGTATCTATCAGTATCTATCAGTATCTATCAGTATCTATCATATCAGTATCTATCAGTATCTATCAGTATCTATCAGTATCTATCATATCAGTATCTATCACGTCAGAATCTATTAGTATCTATCAGTATCTATCAGTATCTATCAGTATCTATCTATCAGTATCTATCTATCAGTGTCTATCATATCAGTATCTATCATATCAGTATCTATCAGTATCTATTAGTATCTATCTATCAGTACCTATCAGTATCTATCAGTATCTATCAGTATCTATCAGTATCTATCAGTATCTATCAGTATCTTTCAGTATCTATCAGTATCTATCATATCAGTATCTATCATATCAGTATCTTTCAGTATCTATCAGTATCTTTCAGTATCTATCAGTATCTATCAGTATCTATCAGTATCTATCAGTATATATCAGTATCTATCAGTATCTATCATATCAGTATCTATCATATCAGTATCTATTAGTATCTATCAGTATCTATCAGTATCTATCATATCAGTATCTAACATATCAGTATCTATCAGTATCTATCTATCAGAACCTATCAGTATCTATCAGTATCTATCAGTATCTATCAGTATCTATCAGTATCTATCAGTATCTATCAGTATCTATCATATCAGTATCTATCATATCAGTATCTATTAGTATCTATCAGTATCTATCAGTATCTATCATATCAGTATCTAACATATCAGTATCTATCAGTATCTATCTATCAGAACCTATCAGTATCTATCAGTATCTATCAGTATCTATCAGTATCTATCAGTATCTATCATATCAGTATCTATCATATCAGTATCTATCAGTATCTATCAGTATCTATCAGTATCTATCAGTATCTATCAGTATCTATCTATCAGTATCTATCAGTATCTATCAGTATCTATCAGTATCTATCAGTATCTATCTATCAGTATCTATCAGTATCTATCAGTATCTATCAGTATCTATCAGTATCTATCAGTATCTATCATATCAGTATCTATCAGTATCTATCAGTATCTATCAGTATCTATCATATCAGTATCTATCACGTCAGTATCTATTAGTATCTATCAGTATCTATCAGTATCTATCAGTATCTATCTATCAGTATCTATCTATCAGTGTCTATCATATCAGTATCTATCATATCAGTATCTATCAGTATCTATTAGTATCTATCTATCAGTACCTATCAGTATCTATCAGTATCTATCAGTATCTATCAGTATCTATCAGTATCTATCAGTATCTTTCAGTATCAATCAGTATCTATCATATCAGTATCTATCATATCAGTATCTTTCAGTATCTATCAGTATCTTTCAGTATCTATCAGTATCTATCAGTATCTATCAGTATCTATCAGTATATATCAGTATCTATCAGTATCTATCATATCAGTATCTATCATATCAGTATCTATTAGTATCTATCAGTATCTATCAGTATCTATCATATCAGTATCTAACATATCAGTATCTATCAGTATCTATCTATCAGAACCTATCAGTATCTATCAGTATCTATCAGTATCTATCAGTATCTATCAGTATC
This sequence comes from Apotomis capreana, assembly GCA_947623375.1. Taxonomy (NCBI): domain Eukaryota; kingdom Metazoa; phylum Arthropoda; class Insecta; order Lepidoptera; family Tortricidae; genus Apotomis; species Apotomis capreana. The sequence continues at coordinate 1,050 of CANQKS010000024.1, read as the reverse complement.
TATCAGTATCTATCAGTATCTATCATATCAGTATCTATCATATCAGTATCTATTAGTATCTATCAGTATCTATCAGTATCTATCATATCAGTATCTAACATATCAGTATCTATCAGTATCTATCTATCAGAACCTATCAGTATCTATCAGTATCTATCAGTATCTATCAGTATCTATCAGTATCTATCTATCAGTATCTATCAGTATCTATCTATCAGTATCTATCAGTATCTATCTATCAGTATCTATCATATCAGTATCTATCAGTATCTATCAGTATCTATCAGTATCTATCAGTATCCAACAGTATCTATTATATCAGTATCTATCATATCAGCATCTATCATATCAGTATCTATCAGTATCTATCAGTATCTATCAGTATCTATCTATCATTATCTATCAGTATCTATCAGTATCTATCAGTATCTATCAGTATCTATCTATCAGTATCTATCAGTATCTATCAGTATCTATCAGTATCTATCATATAGGTATCTATCAGTATCTATCAGTATCTATCTATCAGTATATCAGTATCTATCAGTATCTATCTATCAGAACCTATCAGTATCTATCAGTATCTATCAGTATCTATCAGTATCTATCAGTATCTATCAGTATCTATCAGTATCTATCATATCAGTATCTATCATATCAGTATCTATCAGTATCTATCAGTATCTATCTATCTATCAGTATCTATCAGTATCTATCAGTATCTATCAGTATCTATCAGTATCTATCAGTATCTATCAGTATCTATCAGTATCTATCAGTATCTATAAGTATCTATCAGTATCTATCAGTATCTATCATATCAGTATCTATCATATCAGTATCTATCACTATCTATCAGTATCTATCAGTATCTATCATATCAGTATCTATCATATCAGTATCTATTAGTATCTACCAGTATCTATCAGTATCTATCAGTATCTATCTATCAGTATCTATCTATCAGTATCTATCAGTATCTATCATATCAGTATCTATCATATCAGTATCTATCAGTATCTATCAGTATCTATCAGTATCTATCTATCA
>CANQKS010000023.1:0-15897 GCA_947623375.1 Apotomis capreana | reverse complement strand
TCTCCACCTTACTTCTGAGCGTTAACCATCTTTGTATTCAGTAGCGTAGTACCATCGGTCCGCGAATTTAGTTTATCAGTGTTTTAGCGTAGTACCATCGGTCCGCGATTAGTATTTATATTCAGTAGACTGAGACTATATTAGTTAAGTGTTAATTTAAGTGTTTCCGATCCGTTGCTGTTTTTGTTAATTTTCTATGTAAATATATACCGTTGATTTTTAGTTTGCGTTTTCGTTTCGTCCGTTCGTTACCTAAGCCTAGTAGTCCACTTCGCTCCATAACTCATCCCTGAGTTTCGGAGTGCCCTTGTAGCCGATAGCCGACGGACGCGGTTGTCGTCTACAGTATTCAACTCATAAAAGAATCCCTATTGATGATTAATTGGTTACTGTATTTGAAAATTAGATTTTCACTGTGAGCCACGCGTTTTCACGACAAAGGTTAATACGATCATGGGATGTAGATGTCAAGACAATGCCACTTACCTTCCTTATTGCCGCAAACAGCTAAATTAACGCTCTGGGCCGTCTGGTCGGCAGAAGTAGAGTCAGTCTGGGCGGCAGAAGTAGGGGCCGTCTGGGCGGCAGAAGTAGGGGCCGTCTGGGCGGCAGAAGTAGGGGCCGTCTGGGCGGCAGAAGTAGGGGCCGTCTGGGCGGCAGAAGTAGGGGCCATCTGGGCGGCGGAAGTAGGGGCCGTCTGGGCGGCAGAAGTAGGGGCCGTCTGGGCGGCAGAAGTAGGGGCTGTCTGGGCGGCAGAAGTAGGGGCCGTCTGGGCGGCAGAAGTAGGGGCCGTCTGGGCGGCAGAAGTAGGGGCCGTCTGGGCGGCGGAAGTAGGGGCCGTCTGGGCGGCGGAAGTAGGGGCCATCTGGGCGGCGGAAGTAGGGGCCGTCTGTGCGGCGGAAGTAGGGGCCATCTGGGCGGCGGAAGTAGGGGCCGTCTGGGCGGCAGAAATGGGGGTGCACGCTGCCGCAGCTGACGTCGGCCAGCGCGCCCGCGCCGGTCAGCGCCAGGCAGTCCTCCCCGTTGTCCGCGTTGTCGGGCTGCCCCTCGGCCCACTCCAGCGACATGTCAGCGAGAGGGAAACCTGATAATTGTATTATATTATTGTTACGTTTTTTTAATGCTCTGTCTTTGGCCTAGGATTCAACCACACAATAACCATAACACATAACGTAACAAATATTTGAATTGTGACTACAAATCAAATAGTGCCTTGCCTCTTAAGTGGCCAATTCAGCCTTTAGAGTTGTGGAGTGATATAGTGTTCAAAGAAAACAATATTCAGGCAAATAGCTCAACCAACTGACCATCCAAAGACACGAACTCTCCCTTGGAGCTGTGGTCGTGTATCCCGGTGAACACGCTGCGCGTGAACAGCTTGTGCGCCTTCATCATGGCCGTCATTGCGGTGGCCATGGCGCTGGTCGTGGGAGAAGCCAGAATTCCACCTGACATGTAAAAAATAAACATTCGACGTCAGCCAGAAATCTTGGGAGTATTCCAAGCTGGAAATATAATGCTTTTGTAGTCGTGAATATAAGTGAAAGAGTATTGCCATCATATATGGCCACTTCTAAGGTTTTCTTCAGGTTGTTATTGTTTCCGACAAAAAATGTACTTTAAATAAATTATGCCAGATAAAGTTTATAGGGACTAAAGTATTTAGTGATACCTTCGAGGTAGCAGCGCAGACCGGCGTCCTGCCAGGTGGCCGGCACCATGTGCAGGCGCAGCCACGCTTCCGCCTCTTGTATGTACTCGTACTCCATATCGGGACTGCCAGTAGTATACTGGTGCCCTAGAAAAATTAAAAAATAAAATGTGATAGTTTTGTTATTGACCCGTGAAATATGGGTATAATCAATTGAGAAAGCGACCTGTAGACGAGAACAACCGGACATCCGAATATGCGAAAGCATAACTGAGGTATATGCGAATGAAAGACGTGCTTATGTATTGAAAGTCACTTTACTACTAGCGCCGCGGGGTAGAAGTTGTACATCCATATAAATGAACAGACACATCATCTCCTCCGGCCTTATTATGGAAATCTAGAACAATTATAAAAACTAAATATTAAAAATATTTCTTAAAACTAAAACCGTCAGGTCTGGTGCGTAAGTTATGTCGTCGCCCTAACGCGGGTGACGCATCAGCTCCGCCTTCCTCCCGCCCGCTCGGGGCCGCGGACGCGCCTGTCTCCCTGTCTGTCTGCGCTGGCGAGCTGACACCTCGTTCCGCTTCTAAGCTATGTCTCCTTGCACCTCCCTCCCTGTCACTTAAAGGATCCGCGAATTCGTCTTCTAGTCTTAGCCGGTCATCGTCCTCCACTCCGTTGCTGACGCTCCCATTCTCGGGAAAGTGTGCACGCGGGGCAGGCGACGGCAACTCCACCGGCGGGGCCGCGTGGCGAGCGGATGAGGGGGGCGGAGGCGCAGGGCTCGAGTTGACCACGGGTAACTCTCGTTTACCACATTTGGCATGTTTACAAGTTTTAAAATTTGGTCGACATGCCTTTTAACTGTTTCCCTGTTGCCTATAATAGAAACTAAGTACAAGCGTCTTCCTAGCTTTTTAATTACGAAACCTTCGGCCCATCTCGGTTTCCGAGCGGTGTACTCGCGGTCCCAAACTTTGTCACCGACTTCAAAACATCGCTGCGTGCGTGTACTATCGCGTACCTTATCACTACGTTCGGAAACCGGTTTGGATGGCCGTAATAAATCTAATCTACTACGGAGCGGCCGGCCAAACATAAGTTGTGCCGGCGACGATCCTGTTACACAATGTGGGCAATTGCGATATTCAAACAAATATTCCATTAGCTGCTCGTTAACATCGCTCATGTTCGTTATGTTTCCCAGAATACATTTCAACATTTTTTTACATGTTTTTACCGAATTTTCAGCTAAACCGTTGCTGGCGCGATGGTAAATCGGCGAGGTCACATGATCGATACCGTTCTTTTTACAAAAATCATCAAATTCCGTACTTTTGATTTTGACGTCGTTATCGGAAACTATCGTTTCTGGTAGGCCGAACCTTGGAAATAGATCTTTTAATTTAGCAATAAGTGATCGCGATGATGTACCGCCAGTCATGGGGAGACATTCGTGCCATTTACTAAATGCATCAATTACGACTAAATACACCTTTTGTCCTATCGTTAAATAGTCGATATGGAGTCGGCTCCAGGCGCTGCGCGTGAGGGGGTGCCGGCCGCAGCGCGCTACAAGTGGGGCACGCGCCTAAGGTGCGCTTGATGTCCGAGTCGATTCCCGGCCACCACATTTTGCTTGGTGCTATACTTTTCGTTTTTACGATGCCAAAATGGCCCTTATGTAAATCACGTAAAAGTTGTTCCAGCAGTGATTTCGGAATTACTATTCGATGGCCTCGTAACAGATATCCTTGACCGATTTCTAGGTCTAACTTACAGCGAAAATATGCTTGTACTTTACTGCAAACGATATTTCGCGGCCAACCCCGCTGCATATACTTCATAACCGTCTGTAACGTGCGATCCGCTGCTGCTCCAGCTTTAATGTCATCGAAAGTAACAGGTAAAATGTTATCGTTTAAGAATTGAATTGCAGTGATTTCATTGTCAATTGTGTCGTTTGTGCTAGAAATAGGCAGCGGGGCTCTGGAAAAATAGTCTGCACACACGTTTTTTTCACTCGGAACGTACTGTATAACGTAATTATACGCCGACAAGTAGATCGCAAACCGCTGCAGTCGCGATGCCACCATGACCGAAATACCACTTTTCTTACCAAAAATAGCCAATAACGGTTTATTATCCGTTCTCAGCACAAAGGGTTCGGCGCGGCCGTACAGATACTGATGAAAATATCGTACTCCAAATACTATCGCCGCGGCTTCCCTCTGCACTTGGCTATAATGTTTTTCACCCCCCGACCGAGACCTTGAAGCGTACGCAAGTGGACGCTCTTGGCCTTCAGGCCCTTGGGCTAGTACGGCCCCGAGTCCCGCGGGCCCCGCGTCTACGCTGAGCACCAGGCGTGCCGTCGGGTCGAAATGGGCTAGCACCCGGTCCGACGACAACTCACCTTTGATAAGGTCAAAAGCACGTTGATGCTTCGCCGCCCACTCCCAAGGCACGTCATTGCGCGTTAATTCATATAAAGGACTTAAAATAGATGCTGCGTGTGGAATGAATTTCCTGTAATAGTTAACCATTCCAATGAAACGCTTAACACCTTTTACATCGCACGGACGCGGGGCTTGGTTTATGGCCTCGACTTTCTTCGGACATGATCGTAAACCATTACGATCAATAACGTAACCCAAATACGTAATACTATCCCCGAAAAAATCGCATTTATTCCCCTGCAACCGTAAACCTGCTTCCAAAAGGCGCCGAAGCACTTCCTCCAACCGCTGCAAATGCACGGCTTTTGTAGGACCTGTAATGCAAATGTCGTCAAGGAAACACACCACGCCTTCGATACCCATAAGGAGGGTTTCTATGGCCCGTTGGAAAACTGCAGCTGATGACGAAATCCCAAATACTAGCCTGGTGTATTTGAACAAACCCTTACTAGTACTTATAGTCGTCATATCCTGTGAACCATCGTTTGGGTTGAGCTCGATTTGATTGTAAGCCATTTTTAAATCGATTTTCGTAAATTGCTCGCCACCCTGTAGTTTGGCAAAAACCTCCTCAATTCTCGGTAAAGGGTAGCTTTCGACTTGCAAGTCCTTATTTAGCGTCAACGAATAGTCCCCACAAATTCGAAGGCCTCCGTCCGATTTCAGCACGGGCAGAATAGGTGTTCCATATTCCGAGTATGAAACCGGAACTAAGATCCCCAAATTAACTAGACGCGTTAATTCTGACTCGACTTTTTCTTTAAGAGCAAAGGGTACCGGTCTAGGCTTATAAAAACGAGGTGATGCATTTGGTTTTAATTTTAAACTGACTTGAAACTTGTTGAAACGACCCAATTTGTCTTCCCATAACTCGGCGTAGCGCTCCATCAACCTCGTTACTTCACTGTTGTTCTCTTTACGTTATTTAAGTCGGTAAAATGAATATCAAAATTCGTCATGAAATCTCGACCAGCAAGTGCCGTGCCGCCATTACGTACAACGAATATTTTAAGTATACTTTTGATGCCATTATATTGCACATCCGCGTAAAAATAGCCTAAAGGCGCGATTTTATGACCATCATAGAAACAAAACTGTAAATTACATTTTTGTAATGCATAATCAAGGAATTTCGTTGACCATAGTTGCTCCGAAATAACTGATATTCCCGAACCGGAATCTAATTCCATTTCTAATTTACAATTATTAACCATAACAGTCAGCAAATAAGGTTTATTATTGACGTACCTTAAGTTATACATCTTACATTCCTCGCAGTCATCGCCGACTGACTCGTTATCGGAGTTTACCGCTACGTTGTTTACGCGGTACCTTTTTTATTTCTGCACACTTTTTTTAAATGACCCTTTTCACCACAACACTGACACTTGTAATTTTTATAGCGACACATTCCCGATGTATGACTCTTCATGCCACATACGCCACAGCTGGCACCGCCGTCCTGGGTCTGGTTCCCTCTGTTCGCGCGGCCGTTTGATGGGCCGGGTCGCCGGTTCCAGCTGTTCATACGAAACACAGGTTCCTCCGTCATTGTTTGTGCCAACATCATGCCTTCGCCCGTGGCAACCTTTGCCTGCCGCACACACTCGGTTTGCTGCGCCAATTCCAGCGCTTTCGATACTGTCAACGTGGCCGCGTCCTGTTCTATCAGCTAATTTTTCTCCGGTCCGTCCGGCAAACCCAAGATGAATCGATCACGCAACACACGCTCAAAAGATGAACCGAAATCACAATATGCCGCAATACCCCGCAGCCGAGCGAGCCATTCTTCCAGCCCTTCGCCGGTAGCCTTCACAGCACTATAAAACTTTGCCATATCCGCAAATGTTGACCTTTTTGGCTTGAAATGATTATCAAACGCTGATATTACCTCGAACTTCTGGCTTTCAATATCATTTGGGTACAGTAGGTTCCTGGCCAACCTGTAAGTTTCTTCCGACATATACGTGAGTAAAATACACTCCTTATTTTCGGTTAGGCCGTTAACTTTTATAAAATTCTTTAAACGACTTTTGAAGATTGACCATTCTTGTTTCTTGTGATCGAACACGTCCAAATGTCCAATATAAGTGCGAGGGGCACTAGTAGGAGTAGCCATTTTATCACACGCGATTTAATTTGTCCGACCTTTCGCCACTGAGTTATATGCGAATGAAAGACGTGCTTATGTATTGAAAGTCACTTTACTACTAGCGCCGCGGGGTAGTTGTACATCCATATAAATGAACAGACACATCTAACACTAAATATTACTTAATTAACAGAAATTATTGCTTAATTAGAAAACTACATTTTCGATCCGGGTGACAGATGAATGACAAATTATCCGTCTATAGTCAGCATGGACCAAGTAACCTCTGGACATGACAAGCGAATAATAATACCAGGAGGAAACGGGACAACTATTTACAGAAACCGTTAAGAGCGACAGAGACATAGACAAGATGTTTTGTCCTTATCAGAGTTCCGCTTTTTTTTTGTTTAGCGGATGATTGTCAAATTGACAGAGCTCCGCTAAATACTGCCGGGCAATTCAAATGTGCGTTGTAGCCTACTATAAAACAACGAATATTGTGGATAATTTTACATTTGGAAAGTTTATATATGAATAATAGTGAGTGCTATTAGCTATAGATTTGTAAGACAATGGTGCGTTGCTCCATAATTGACTGTAAAACTAAGCCAGTGTGTACAGGCACACACTGGCTTAGGGACCCCTGATGGGGTAACTATACAAATTAGGTATATTTGTATAGGGTTAGGTAGGTAAGTAAGGTAAGTAAGTAAGGTAAGTTTGGTAATGTAATGTAATTGGTAAGTAAGTTAACTATCCAGCGTGTGTCTGCACAGATTGCGTACGGCTAAGGGTTGACTATGACTAGGGAGCCTACTGCCCTAAGTCCCTAACCTAACACCTTAACCTACGACTTGTAGCGGGATATCTGTTACCAGGAGACCTAAGGTAACAGATGGATTCCTACGGGGAGGAACGGGGTGTCGGGGAGTGGTGGTTTTCTTACTGCCAGTCAACCAGGCTCAGTTGACCGATTAAGGGCTTGAAGGTGTCTTCGCCACAGTAAGAGGAGCTTAGTCTAAGGGGTTGGATGGGACCATACGCTCAGAGAGTAGCCCTGAACACGCATGGGGTCGGGTAAGAGAGGTAGTGAAACACCAACGGCCAATTGGTATCTAATCTGGGGGCACGGTAGTGCCCCCGCCAAGACGAAAAAAAAAGAGGCGGGGCACTACCTACCTTTTCTCGAACCGTTTCGTCTCATTTTCAAACCCTCATAGTTTCGTCCCAGTTAACACCAGAGCACCCAAATTCACAGGTTAAGATGCAGTTAGGGAACATATGAAATGTACTAAATTTCATTGATCTAGCTTTTATACTTTAGGTTTTATTGGTACCTAAAATACGCCGATTTTGCCACTCACTCACTTATGTATCAAAACCTCTGGGGTACTTCCCGATGACCTAGAAAGCTGAAATGGTATGTAAGCTAGGTTTAGTACACAAACAATAGAATAATTCTGAAACTTGGAACTTTTACCCCCCAACCCCTTAAACTAGGGGATGAAAGTTTGTATGAGACTTTCGCAAATTTTGATACTAGAGGTCTGAAAATTTATACCTATTGGGCTCATTGTTATAAATAAAATACACATTCTAGGATTTTTAGAAAATCACCCCCCCCACCCTTAAAATAAGGGGATGAAAGTTTGTATGGGCTTTCCATAGGTAATGGGGGATAAAAGTGTATATATATATATGGGGCTAAACGTAAGTATTTCTTAAATACACAATTATTATTACTACTTACTTAGAAACACTTCAGCACAAAAAAAACATATAAATTAAAAATTACCTTACAAAAAGAAATGAGATCCCACCAAAAACATTTCATGTAAAATTGGCGGCCAAGACTCACATGCTCATAACGCTTTCGCTGTAAAAAAGTGGTCAGATCCCTCGAAAAGCCAAGCCCCTAAGCCCTGAGTTTACTGATCCTACACCTTGGCTTCAAAAGTATGGCTTGGCCGTTTCATAAAGTACCGTAAATAAGTTTAACGGACTGTCCGGCCTATATGGTAAGGAATTAAGTTTAATATATTTTATCATGAAGACATAAACGCAATTTCTTGATACCGTATGGGCCAGACGGTTCGTTGGACTTATTTACGTTACTCTATGAAACGGCCAAGCCATACTTTTGAAGCCAAGGTGTAGGATCAGTAAACTCAGGGCTTAGGGGCTTGGCTTTTCGAGGGATCTGACCACTTTTTTACAGCGAAAGCGTTATGAGCATGTGAGTCTTGGCCGCCAATTTTACATGAAATGTTTTTGGTGGGATTTATTTTACTTCCTAACGCTATATATACAAATATCACGTACAGCACACTACTATACATTTTCTTTGTATACTGTACGTGTAAACTGCAAGATGAGCTTGCTCTCAATTGTTGATTTGCGTAAATGCATCTAGGTTGCTGATGCATGAATTCTGTTCTCTGAACAACACTGGCCAAAAAAGTTAAAATATAAGCTTTCATAGGTAAGTGCGATGTTTCGACTTTGCTTTTGCTTGATTTATGCAAATATATATTTAATAATTATTTATACCATAAATAGCACGTCAAAATCATATCAAAACATCAGAAATCTGCTTAAAATCTGATTTTGTAATATCTTATTTTTAGGTATTACCCCTACAAATTCAATAGTCTTTACATCTTGTCAGTGTCAGTAGTCTTTACTCTTTGTCTTCACCTTTACTTGACGTTCCGCCGCGTTTTTTTACTGCTTTGTAATTTGTCTGCTTTATTCGTTTTTAAGGGATACCAGTATAAGAATTGGTAAATTACCCTTAACTCGGGAGTTTTACAAATATATTTTTTTGTTTTAGATTTCTAAAACATGATCCTGCTTTACTCCAATGTTGGATACGTGCAACAGGACGATCGAATTGGGAACCAACCAAAAAGGCTTGTATAATTGAATATGTTCACGACAATTTTGTTTAAAGGACAGTAAACATCTTGCCTCATGCCTCCTATCTTGCTGCTCTCTCGAAATTGTAATTAAATTTATGTAAATAAATACTTATATTTTACCATTACATTTTGACAGTTTTTTTTGTAAAGTTTTATTGTAATTATTTTATAATTTGTCCCATACAATATAATAATACCTACATTTAAAACTAATTCACACCGCTAACAACTGGCACTGGAAAAACGGGAGAATTATTTGGAACCTGGTAACCCTGTGTTAGTCATGTACTTTGCTGCTGTCCCTTTCGGGTATACGCATATGCCGAATCCATAGGTAGGTACTTCATCCAAGATAGTCAGTAATATACTTGTCAATTTAGTATAATTTGTCTGTCATGCGATAAAGATAGCCATCATATAGCCGCAGATGGCACTGTGGTCAGCCATTGGTCAATAATGAATTCTTAAAAAAAAAAAGTGTGTGTGTCAGCTCCGACGCACGACTGGAGTTTACTCTTCAGGCCAGGCGCGCACCACGATTTTTTTTAGTCGCGCGATAATTTTGTCACAGAAATAAACGTACTTATGGGTTTATGAAAATCGTGGTGCGCGCATTCTCATATAAACCCATATCTTGCATTTCTGCGACAAAATTATCGCGCGACTAAAATCGTGGTGCGCGCCTGGCCTTAAGAACGATTATAAAATATATACTCAATACGTTTATTGCACATAATGGTTATACAGGTGGAAGTAAATAGTTTAAGTATCACATTATGTTCCATGTTGGGCGCTGCAAGTAAGAACGAGAAGGTAGGCACTTACATAATATTAATATACGAGTATAATATACAGCAAAACTTATAATAATGTTACATTTTTTTTTACCCATAGGCCTATCTTCGGAATATTCGTTCAAGGAGTATTACGTTTTCGAAAGTAATGATTGTTTAAGTTTGTGAACGAAAACTGCATCTTTTTTTCTCATTGAGGTATTATTACGTCAATGTTTTTTCTTTTTACTTCGTATCGTGCCGTCCCTTTCACTCTCATGCTATACACCGTATGACTGAAAGGGACGGCACGCGGTGGCGGTCAGTTGTAATGTATGGCTATCCTAACATTCCCTCAGACACACGCAGCCTGGATTGTCATAGTAACAGCAGGTCGCCACCGCGTGCTGGCTGTAAGCCAAAGTCTCTTTCTACCGATCAATCTCCTCTCGTGTGATATGTCCAAACGTCGTCATTGGCGAAATACCTCTTGCTGAGAGCAAGAAGTGAAAGCTACAAGGAAAAAAAAAAAAAAAAAAGCCAGTCTCGACAAAAAAAAACTGATAGCTGTCAACCTGTTATTTTAATTTACGTCAACAAACGGACAATTTCAAATTTTTTCGCGATTTATTTCAAAAATAATAATGTTAATGTCTCTAAATGCATAAAGAAAATGTGCTTAACGCGGCACAACCTCTGCTGAAGACGATTCAGTTCATTTTCCTAGAGCGGGAATAATAATTTTACGGTAAGAATATTTTATTTCAGGTCTCTTATATTATGTCTCGGAATTTTGTTGTATATTTTAATACACATGAAATAAGAACTACCAGCTATTTGTTTTAGACGTCTTTCATACAGGTACATTTAGTTAAGTTAAGTACCTTGCCTAGAAATACGGTTATTGTATGTTATTAAATCACAGGTTCTGTTTGTTTGTTTTAAATAATATATCTTTAACCTCTCATCACACAAATACGGCTGCACGGATTTTAATCGCAGATAGCATCCAAACATGTCTATTGTCCATTTTGTTCAAGCAGGTCTCAATTAATGTGGATAATATGTAGACTTGTTAAATGTAATTTCCTATTTCAGAGCTACATTTTGGGCACGACTGGTCTTCACAAGAATCCTTGACTTCTCTGTACGAAAGGAATAAGGTTTTATGTGGACGACATTTCTAAGATTCCCGTTACACTGACAGTTGTAGAAAAAGCCTCAGCAAGTATTCTGTTCTAGGAAAAACAGTATACCTATATTATTAAAACAATGCAATAATAGTGCACCTATGTAGTAAAAGACATTTTGTAAATTATAGTCCCTGTTTGGATATACAATGAATAAAGGCCATTTAAAAGTAATTCATTGTGTTGTATTTTTTATAAAACTTTTGAATTTCAGCTCAATCGTATACCGGGAAGTGGTTGACAAATGATTTGCAGGATTAAACCTGAATATGCATGCATGTAAAATAGAAAAGTTAGAAAAACACATTTTCAATATGGCATATTTGAAAACCCCGCCAAAAAAGCCCGCTGTCACTTAGTTCATATACGTTGGCACTAGTAGTATTTAAAAAAAATATAGGCAACTTTTTTTAACGTAGTTACCGTTCTTCTCCTTGTGAGTATTATATTCCTTGTTGTTGACATACTTGACGTTCAAGTTTGCATGACGTTATACAACAATATTATTAAAGTCCGTCCCTTTCACTCTCGTGTTATACACAATATGAGTGAAAGGGTCGGCACGATACGAAGTTCAGAGTAGGCCCTTAGATACACATACACAAGTTTACCGGACGCCGCTTCAAGCATCATGCAGGCTTGACGGCGGGCTTGATCGTGTATGGCCTGCATTATCCTTACTTCATGCAGGCATACGAAATGTCAAATTTCATAGTTTGTTTATGTGAACATAATGGTAGGGGAGCTGGGGGCGTTTAGTTTGTCTCCCTTCCACTATCCCGAAACCCCTCTTGGGCTCTCTCTCGCACATAATAGTATAGGATCCCGATGTAAAACGACCTTCACCGAGATGTTTATTTGATGAAATGTATTTATCTAATATTAATCAAACCGGTGAAATGTTTAAAACTTTTTTATTATTATTAATTAAACATACCCTGGACTAAAATTTGTTAGGCAACCCATATGCAATATATTTATTGACATATTAAATTAAATATAAAATAAACATCTCGGTGAAGGTCATTTTATATCGGGAGCTTAGTCTATAACGCTTAACGCATAACCTGCTAAATTAAGAAGTCGTATTTTTACCCCGATCGTATACTGAGATACGACTTTTTAAATTAGCATGGCAGATACGTTCGATTTTATACCCCATATTTTTCATACCCCGGGTAATTAAAACCTTACCCATAAGTAAAACAAGACACAGGAAAACAAATTGGAACATCTTGACGTTACCAAACCAACCAGAATAAAATACTACTAGATCAGTAAAGTTATAGGGGTATTTTAAGCAACAATAATAGTTAATAATTATGGATTGCTCGTGATATCTCGAGGTGCAAACGAAAGACTGTAAAGTAAGCAAAACGCGCGCGCCATTTTATAGCATATTTTATCGGCAGCTTGTTTTAACGCCCCATGTGGGTTTTTTGTTTTGCTTTTATTAACTTGGGGTTGTTTAGTTCTTGTATCGAAATTTTCTAATTTGCCTTCACCAAAAGTTACTATAATATTATTGTTAAAAATAAGGAAAAAATAAACAGCAACATCATTTGGCAATCGTTAATAAGTTCTTTGACAATAATTAGGGGATTGCCGTAAGATATAATATTACGTCACCGCAGGCCGTAAACTTGGTATTTTCTTCCCGCTATATGGGGAGAAAATTTCAATTCCTGCCCAAGGCACGACGCAAAACTTTAGGCAAACCACGGGCGGTAATTCGTAAAGCCTCACCTTCGGTTCGGGCCACAAACCTGCTATCTGGGACATTCACGAATGCAGCGCACTATTATACAATTGTTTCATAATGAGAGGTCTTAATCCAAGAGTAGTTTCATAATTAAAAGTGTTTGTATGTATACTTCCATGGTCTTTCTTTTATTTAAGGTGCTATATACGAGTATGTTATTTGGAAAAAATAATCAGATAAAAACTGATGTTTTTTTATCGTTTGGCGGGTTTGATTTTCGGTTCACAGGTATTTTACAAGCTTTTATTTAGCTTGCATGGTATGTTTAAAGTATGTTTGTTCGGGTGAAATCTTGCAACTCAATTTTGAAGCAGATATCGTCAACCGATTGAGCTGAAATTTCGCATACTTACTTAACTTTGATGACAATACAATAATATGGTACCATGGGGCTGATCTGATGATGGAGCCGGAAGGTGGCCATAGGAACTCTATAATAGAAAAAGCAATCCTACCGAGCTTGGGCTCTTTAGAATCGTCTCAGTGAGCATTTGATGGATATCCAAAGAAAAGTACAGTCGGCTATAGAAGCTTGCCACTAAAATGTAATTTTTGACAGAAACTTATTTTTTGAAAACTTTGAATGCAGTGAATTTTTTTTTCAATATCAAAATGAAGTTTTCTTTTAGTAAAATTGTCTATCTACAATATTGAAGATACTTTCCCTCCATGTGGCATAGTTTTGGGTCGCCCTGTATATACATACATTCATATGTTATATATTGTATTATACAGGGTGTCCCTAAAACCAACGCCAAAATGAAGAGGGGTGATAGAACAGCTCATAAGCAACCATATTAAGTTAATTTGACCTTAATAAAAAGTTCATGGTTTTCGAGATATTTGCATTTTTTTTAAACTCGTGACTTTTGATACCCTGCGTCAGTATGTCGATTGCCACCACTGCAAATTTAGGTATTTTGTAAATCTGTTTTTTGCAGGATGTTACTAAAAACATATCCTATCGAATGTAATTTAAATTTATTACATATCATGATGCTTTGTTGGTAAAAATAATTAAAAAAAACGAATTTAAATAAAAATAAATTAATTTTTATAAATTGCTATAATTCGTATGTAAAGAAATATAAGAAAATACATTAAATAACCGAAATCTACGACAACTATGCCTGCATATTTACTGAGAGTTTAGTCTTCGACCTATCCGCGACCCATTTATTTAAGTATATATTTAGTTATATAAGTATAAGTATATTGTCGTCTATAGTCTGTACTTTTAGGTATTTAAAAAAATCCATAACATAAGCCACCTCATAGATCTCATGTTTACGATATGTCTTTGCTGTGCGCGCCGTGAAATTATGGAATAAATTGTCTCCCGCCCTAAGGCAGACGCAGTCCGTAGCATCGCTCAAGGGGAAGTTAAAGGAATTGTGGCTGTCGAACGAATGATTAGGTTGCTGTTATTTTTATAATTATAATTACATTTATGTTGAATATTATGTATATGTATTTATATAGATATTACGTAATATATATTATATCGACTGTTTGCCTATCTCCCTCTCTGTTGGGTTTTGCTTTTTCATGTGTATTATTGTAAAGTTATACTCCTTTGTATTGTTGCCATACACACACACTCTACACCTACATATATACATATGCTACTACTACTATTATTATCGCATGTACGTATATATTTTTGTTTTATAATGATATTACGATTATTTATTTCTTTGTTTGTTTTCTAACTGTCGCTGTGGTTTGTTGCGTTGCCTTGTTTTAAATCGGGCTCCCTGTTGGGCTTTGACAGAATAACAGCGTTGCAGATTGCTTTGTTTGCGAATTGCAGCACCATGCTGAGTCAAAGCCTTTTTCTTTAACGCACAAATTGTTGGATTTATTGAAAAAATCTCTAATCAGCATACGATAATTTAATAGAACACTGTTATGCCTATAAAGTCCTGTCTGTGTGTGCTTTTATTGGAATACACATTTTTCTCTCTTCCTTTCTTCCTTTCTTACATACATATAAGCCTTATTGAGCTTAATTCGGGACTAGATCGATTTATGTGAGGTTGCCTGGGATTTATTGCATTTTTTTAGCCAAGCTGAAATTGAGACAATCGCTCGCTTCGCTCGCTCGGTCAATTAAAAATTATATAGTCACAAATGAGGAATTTCTATAAATAATTTAATATTGTTTAATAAGAATTACGTATCTTAATTTTACGCGATAGCGGTGTCTTGAGAGAATCCGGCAAACGTCATGTTATCTTTACCAAAGCTTAAATTAACTGCGTATTAAATGTAGCGAATATCGTTGTGACTAACTCATGTCCCCAAAAACGTTATAATCACAAAGAAAAATGCAGAAAACTCAAATCTAAATGTGTATGGTTTTACAACCATACTTCATAAACCGAAACAGAAATGGTGAAAATAGACTACATGCAGTTCGTTTTAGCTTGTAAAATTTGGTTATAAGTTATAACCCAAATTCTATTTAACCCTTTGAACGCCAAGAGCCACTTAAGTGGTCGCGTGCTGTCGTTACCTACCACGCCAACGACCACTAAAGGGATAATGGCGGATGCTGTCAAAGCAGTTTTCCTGCTGACAGATAAGGTATAGTCCCATCTCAAAATGTGGCTTATACGCCAATAATTGAAAAAAGAAAGAGCTAATTCTTTTTTCAATTATTGGCGTATAAGCCACATTTTGAGATGGGAGGAAAAGCGTTCTAATAGTTAACGGAAATCAAATTTTGCCATCGTATTTTTTTTGAGAAAGCTCGTTTACATACTTCTAATTTTACAAGCTAAAACGAACTGCATGTAGTCTATTTTCACCATTTCTGTTTCGGTTTATGAAGTATGGTTGTAAAACCATACACATTTAGATTTGAGTTTTCTGCATTTTTCTTTGTGATTATAACGTTTTTGGGGACATGAGTTAGTCACAACGATATTCGCTACATTTAATACGCAGTTAATTTAAGCTTTGGTAAAGATAACATGACGTTTGCCGGATTCTCTCAAGACACCGCTATCGCGTAAAATTAAGATACGTAATTCTT
>CANQKS010000022.1:0-23706 GCA_947623375.1 Apotomis capreana | reverse complement strand
GGCCGTACACTGTTAAAAATTATGTGATTTTACACACAAAAAAATTACAGAAACCTGTATAATTCCCTCAAAACCTGGGAAAAGTACCAAAATTTTGGTTTTTTTCCATAATTTTTGGTAATTTTAAATATCTTCGTTAAATTCAACGATTTTGATGTCTTTTTACAAAAAAAATATGTAATAATTAATAATATGTGTACGTTTACATAAAATCTGTAAAATTACATAGAGCGTCTGGGACAAATACATTTCAATATGTATTTATAACGCTTAAAACTGTAATTTTACATACATAAGTCGTCATTCTACACATCTTCAGAAAAAACCCATTTTTATGTGAAATTACATAAGTTTTTTGTAATGATCATAATAATTTTAGTAGGATTACGTAGAATATTAAGTAAATTTTCAGTTTTTTCTTTATTTTTCAATATATCGTGTAATTTTCAATTTAATTCTGTGTTTTTTCATAAACAATATGTAATAATCATAAAAAATTTGTATATGTACATAAACTCTGTATAATTATATGGAATGTTTGGGAAAAATACATTTCAATATGTATTTATAACGCTTTTATTACATACGGAACTCGTCATTTTACATAGTTTTGTAATTATCCCAAATGTATCAGTAAGATTTCATAAATATTCTGTAATTATACAGGTTTTTCTTTATTTCACAAAATATCGTGTAATTTTCAATTATTGTGTGTGTTTTTACATAAAAGTCATGTAAAAAATCACTAAAAACTTGGACGTTTACATAAAATCTGTATAATTACATTGAATGTGTAGGCAAAGTACATTTAGACATGTATTTACAACGATTGAAACGGCTATCTTACATACGAAACTTGTTAATTTACATATCTTTCTGAAAAACACATTTTTTTGCAAATTTCCTGTACCTTTTTGGAATTTTCCCTAAAGTATCTGTAAGTTCTCATAAATATTCCGTAATTATACAGGTTTTTCTTTATTTCACAAAATATCGTGGAATTTTCAATTATAGTGTGTGTTTTTACATAAAAGGCATGTCAGAATCACTAAAAACTTGGACATTTACATAAAATCTGTATAATTACATTGAATATATGGGAAAAGTACATTTAGATATGTATTTACAACGATTGAAACGGCTATTATTACATACAATACTTGTTATTTTACATTTCTTTCTGAAAAACACAGTTTTTTGTATATTTCCTGAACCTTTTTGGAATATTCACAAAAGTGTGTGTAAGATTACAAAAGATACTATGTCATTGTACAGTTTGTACTTTATTTTTCAAAGTATCGTGTAATTTTCAATTTTAGTGTGTGTTTTTGCCTAAAAAAATATGTAATAATCACCTAAACATGGACGTTTACATAAAACCTGCATAATTACATAAAATGTCTGGAACATTTAAATAAATAAATAAATAGATTAATATCTTGTGACTATTTACACCAATTGGCCTATAAAGTCCCAACCTAAGTAAATCTTGTACTAATATGAATACAATCGCCGTCAATAATTTTACAAGAGAGATTGAATGGCATTTATATACAGTTCAACAAGGTGTTCACAAATATCTGAACGATATAGTCGTATATAGCCTGGTGACAACCAAAACTCACTAAAATTTCTGTCACTACTCTTCAAAACCTCGTATCTAGTAAGTAGATTGACACTTAGATACGAGCTTTATATAAGTAGGTATTTGTTACTTATAGTGTTTTGGTTGTCAACAGACGGTATATCCATGAAATAGGTATAGGTAGCTACCGTTCCTAAATTACTATTCTTATTTTTATTACATTATGGCTCATTTTGGAAAAAATCTACGTGCGCGTAAAATTAAGAAAAAATATTTTTAGGTTTCCGTACCTCAAAAGTAAAAAAACCGGTCAAGTGCGAGTCGGACTCGCGCACCGAGGGTTCCGTACAAACACTTTCCATCCTTAAGTGGTTAAGTTAAGTTTGCACCTGGTATGTATAGCGCTCCATACAAATGAGGTGCAAAGTTAACGCAACCAATCCCTTTGTTGTATGTGAGCCCCCTTTAATATTTATTTTATTTTATTTTTAGTATTTGTTGTTATAGCGGCAACAGAAATACATTATCTGTGAAAATTTCAACTGTCTAGCTAGCACCGTTCTTGAGATACAGCCTGGTGACAGACGGACGGACGGACGGACGGACGGACAGCGAAGTCTCAGTAATAGGGTCCCGTTTTTACCCTTTGGGTACGGAACCCTAACAACGGAAAATGTAAAATGTATAATGCCCTCGTGGCAAAATAAAGTTCATTATTTCATTTAGTTATTAAGTCCATGCCTGAATACTGCATTTGATGACAAAACAAACCACTTTTGAGTCAAAAAACCAAGCAACAGTCGCGACATTAATATTGCTTTAAAACTGTGTGCGTCAGAATGATTGGTTGACTGTTGAATTCCGCATTGATTGCTTACGTAAAAATTGCTACCTATTTGCTAGTATTTGCTACCATTTACCAAATAATTGCTACCTCAGTATAATAAAACATATCACATATTTTTTTTGACCAGTCATTCTGACGTCAGGATGTTTGGACAAAGTTATTTACTAACCAAAATTTGCTACCTAATTGCTACCTACATTTAGCTTAAAATCAACTCTGCAGCGTTACAGATCAAAAAGTTTCGCGTATAATTATTTTTTGGACTACTTACAACATGAACGCCTGTGCGTATCAGCAGAGCAATCCAAATCTGTGGTGTATTTATGTTTGTGTCAGGCGCTAAGTAGTCAAAAAATAATTATACACGAAACTTTTATTATACATGAAATGTTTTTGGAAGGATCTCATTTATAAAACACGAGGGCATACGTTCACTACGAGAGATAAAAACCGATTAAAACAGTGGCTTGTAGCTATTCGCAGAGATAAATTTACTCCAACGAAAAATAGCCTCGTTTGTAAAAGCCGGATTCAGTACTGGAAAAACGTAAGAATATTTTCAATATTAATGATAATTTTAGTTAATCACTGATTATCTCAGTTCTCGACCAAACTTCAATGATGAATTGCAAACATTTTTAGTTTGTGCCTTATCAAAAAATACTAAACTATAACATTTATATTTATCTATAATTATTATTTCAGCCAGACCAGTGTTAAAAAAAAATGCAGTGCCAAGTCAATTCCCATGGAATGTACAAAGTTCTAGTAGGGATAGGAATGTACAAAGCCAATAACACCTGGTGGCAGAAAAAGTATCGAAAACCCTCATTGTCAGCTATTTTTAACCGACTTCATTGTGTATAACAAACAATAGGGAAGATGCAGATATAGTATATATCAATATTTTGTGGCTACAATGTAAAAATGACGCGAAAGAAAGGCCATTGCTACATTTTTATTTTAGTTATTATCGATTTTTAACAATAATTATGAATTAAAGTAACGTGAAACGGAACGTTTTTTTTCATACACCAATCAACGTGTTTATCTCTGCATGTCAACCTGACGTTGACGTCTACTTATTTAATTCACGGCATAGTTGAGATTATAAATGTAATGTATTGCACATTTCGAATAAAAATGGAACTTGGGTTCATAAAAGCAGACTCCAGGAATCTGCCGGAAGTTAGTGTTGACATGGTCATACATTTTCTTGATGAGTGCAGTTTTCAAGTGTTGAAATGAAAGGGACTAAGTTATTGCGGTGGAAAACGCAATCGATTACGTACAAATAAAAATAAATGGAGAACTGTGTATTATAAAAAGTCGAGTTACTCCGGAGCACAAAATAAAAAAAAGTTATCGCGTGACAGCCATTGTAAACGAAATGCAAGGTTTGGTTCAGTCCTGCCAGTGTGAAGATACGGGTCACATTCCGGTCACTGATAGTTTCTCTCAAGTAATCAGTTCTATATACTTATAGACTTACTTTTACTGTTTTTATTTAGTGAAATAATGCAATCTATATTATATACCTACTACATACTTACTAATGTAATACATTTTATAAAAATTTTAGGTGGATATTTTAAATGAATTTCTGAATGCTGTAAAGGAAAAAGATTGTGAAGCAAGTATTGTACTCTACTTTCAAGAAAAACAAAGCAATATAAGCATTCATAATCTGTGTTCAAGCTTGGTTGGAAAGTTGGACTCACCACAACAATTTCTTGAAATATTGTCAAAGGAAAATGACGGCTGACAAAATGTAGATGTAGAAACCAGATAACTATGAGTATTGTTTTCGTGTTCCACAGACAAAACCTGGTGGTGGGCGCGGTGGTGCTGCCCAAGGAGCGCCCGCTGCGTCTCGGACGCTACATTCACCACCATCTCCTCTTGCGGGCCCGTCGAAGGGTCAGTATCCTTGCTTTGTCGGCATACACACCAGTGTTGGCAGCATCGCTAGAAGTACTCATTATATGAGTAAAATTGAGACAATAAACAAATGTTTCTTTTTACAGCATTTTGGATGTAGGCGTTTACAAGTTCTACAGCATTCCAGCCACCACCACCTACCACCTCGCACTCGGGTCACTCGGATCTGCTGCGGAAGAAGCACTTCAACTGGACGGCCGAGCTCATCGAGGGTTACGCCAACGACAGCGTGCTCGGCGACAAGAAGATGACCGCCGCCGTGTTCCAAAAACTTCAACAAGACGTACTCGGGCCTGGTGGAGCTGATCTCGTCGGTGCGCACGCTGTGCCCGCTGGTGAGCCTGGCGCGGCTGCGGCTACTACTACGTGTGGTAGGGGCACCTGCCGGGGCCCGCGACCGGGCTGATCGCCGTCGGCCAGGGTGAGAGTCAGAATGGCGGGTGTACCATCACGGATTTGTAAAACAATTATACCAAAAAAATGTACTCAAAATGTACTATTTTGTACCTACTTTAAAAAAAATTGTACCTCTCAGTAACATTTCTCAATAATCAAGGGCTTCATGGTAAACTGCGATACACCCGCCATCCTGACAGTCAGAATGGCGGGTGTACCTAAACATTGTAATAACTTTTTGTACGGAGAGATACAATTTTTTTTAAAGTAGGTACATAATAGTACATTTTGAGTACATTTTTTTGGT
The DNA here is from genome assembly GCA_947623375.1 of Apotomis capreana. Classification (NCBI taxonomy): domain Eukaryota; kingdom Metazoa; phylum Arthropoda; class Insecta; order Lepidoptera; family Tortricidae; genus Apotomis; species Apotomis capreana. The sequence continues at coordinate 18,630 of CANQKS010000022.1, read as the reverse complement.
ATAATTGTTTTACAAATCCGTGATGGTACACCCGCCATTCTGACTCTCACCGGCCAAGATCTGCTGCCGCTGCACGGGCTGCCGGCCTGGGACCTGCTCATCCGCGAGGACATCGTGCCGCGGTACGCTCACATGGACTAATTGGACGACGTTTGTTGCGTCACGTACGGTTTGGCCGGTGAGACGTCTTCGCCGCTTCTGATACTCGATTATTTTCTTATTGTTTTTATTGCACGCATGAACATGTGCACGTATTTAGGTATAGACTTGTAAAAATGTTGATTTGTTTTCTTTTACTTTTCGTGAGGAACTATATTATCCATAGTACTGATAGATACCGGATTCAAATCAGATTTACCATTAGATAGCAGCATAGATATACCATTTGATAGATGTACCATTTGATAGCAGCATTGTGTCTGTGCTGTATTAAAAGATATTTATAATATTTAACCATGCTTTTAATTTTTCCAAGATATTTTTATAAACATTCATACTATACATCTGAAAGTAACTTTGTCCGTCGGTCGCCTATTCACCCTTAAAATAATGAACCGATTCAGATGCTGACGACATGGTACTGTTGAGCCCATCGGTCGGTGGTATAAGAATACTTCTCGAGAAGTGTGAGTCATATGCCCGTAAGCACAATTTGCAATACAATGTAAAGAAAAGCCAGTTTATGATTTTCAAGGCGGGTACCAAGTGTCCATCTCATGTCCCACCCATTCGATTGAATGGCGAACAGCTCAAGAGGGTAAATTCATTTAAATATCTGGGTCACTTGGTCACCGATGACTTGAGAGACGATTCTGACATTGAGCGGGAACGCAGGGCGTTGGCCATTATGGCCAATATGATTGCTCGCAGGTTCAGCAGGTGTACAGCGCAGGTTAAAATAACATTATTTCGTGCGTATTGTACTTCTCTGTACACCTGTAGCCTATGGACGAGGTACACGCAGCGTGCCATGAACACTATGCGTGTACAGTACAACGACGCGTTCCGGGTGCTGTTGCGGCTGCCGAGGTACTGCAGTGCGTCGGGCATGTTCGCAGACGCGCATGTGGACGGTTTCCACGCGACGCTGCGCAAGCGCTGCGCCGCGACGCTCCGCAGAGTGCGCGACAGCCGCCACAGTCTCCTGACTGTCGTGGCGGAGAGATGGGACAGTGCCCTAATCAGGCACTGGACCTCTCAACACATTAGTTTAGGCACTAACATAGTTATTTAAGTTATTTTTGTAATACTAACAATATATGGATTAATTTGTCTGAAATAAATGCTTTTTATTTTTATTTTATTTTTTTTAGAGCCACCTGTACACACTTGTCATACACACAGCATACATTTATATTCTGAGAGTGAAGTGTGTCTTGGATTTCTGAATCTTCAGAGTTGGATCTGAAATGTAAGAAAAGAACATTTCTTAATTAGAGAGCATGATATCCATACTATAATAAAAGGGAAGATTATAAGTAGGTACACAGACTAAAGGTATCTTTAGTCTGTGTGTCTGTACCCACAACATGAGTGAAATTTTTTCCTGTTTGAAAGCAATGAGTTAATAGTGCAGATTTTGTTAAATTAATAAGTAACATCATTATTACATAAATACCCCAACAGAATATGAAAAATCTAGTATCAGTCATTATACAAAAAGGCTGAAAATGCAAACCCAGCATATATCACTATTATCTCAATGGAAAAGTATTTATTTATTGCACAAAATACAAAAGTAAAAGTACAAATTTTAGACTTTAATACCAAAAGGCATTCTCTATCAGTAACCATACGACTAACTAAACAGACACATTTGTATTGTGCCTTAATTCTGTAATCTGTTACCTACATAAAACCAATTATTATTATGCATATTAATTAATACTTTATATACCTACATAAACCTATTCATGAATACTTATACACAATTTTGGTATCATTGTAGACACTTGGCGAGTGTTATTGTAGACACTTAAAATGTCGCCTGATTCATAGTCATTAATAGACAAATAAGTACTTAGGTATTCCTGAAAATAAATACTTACCGTCCAGTTAAACAAGATGACTGTGTTAATTACTACCCAAAGAATTGTGAAATAATAGATCGAAACAAAGGCATACCTGATGCATTTTCAATACTTACAAGAATTTCACGTCTGTTCCTTTTGAGTATTGCTGATGTAGGCTTTATTGGCATCATTCTATTTTGGCACTCAAAAATATGTGGTACCACATTTTTTTAGATAAAGATTTTCAACATCTTTCTCCAGCTGTAAAATATAAAGAAATATTGTATGTGTCACAAAGAAGATTCATTAGTAAATTAGGTACTTAGCTAAATTAATTTTAATCAGAGCGTACTACCACAAGCAAAACATGTACTTAAGCAATAATATTTGCACTTACATCGGTGATCTTCACAGCATCGACTGACAGTCTTTGGAGAATAAGTGTCTGTCCTCTTCGCAGCTTGGAACTACTTTTTTCTCCATTATAATCATAAATCAGATAAGAATATTTTATTTGGAAACCGCTGAAGTTGAACTGAACACACAACACGGCTCTTTATATCCGAACTTTGGACCCATCGTTGTGATTTCCTGATGTTGACGGATAGTCCATTTTTTATAGTTCATTTGACCCTAACCTATTTATTCAAGAAAGCCGGAATTTATTAATTTTAGCAACTACGATCAAATTTTTCATTGTTCATTGACAAACAAAGATGACGTGACGTCGTCGCAAGTTTAGGTGCGTTTTGGCGCGAAGCTGTCAACTGTCAGTTTGAAACCCCCAGTATTTCATTAATCATTATAAATGATAGTAATTTAATTGTATAATAAATATACTCGAGGTCTATTCTAGATTATCATCTAGATTCTAGATGATATTCTTTCAAATTATATCAAAAAAAAAAATGGCGGCAAACTTGACTGCGCACAGGGAGCTTGTATGTAAGATTGTGCAATGGTCCCGTGATAACGGTATTATGTTAAACGCGGAGAAAACCAACCTACTTGTAATACACTCGCCATATCTGAAAAGGGAACAATTTAAACGCTCACCAAAATGGCTTTTATACCCCAAAACTAAATTCCAAATAAAATGAATTGCCTCCATTTAAGGCGACTCCTAATCCCAACGTCCTTGAGGATCTGGGCGGAGCCTAACGTTATTCCCCCCGCCGACCGTGCGCCCCCGGAACATTACTTCGTTCATAATCTCGTTGAGTGGCGTCCAAGCAGCTTCATACACTCGCATAGTCCGAGCGAGAGTTGAAGATCAACAAACCATATAATATTTAAAGGCATTGAAAAATCTCGAAGTAAAATAAATCATTTAAACAATGATATAATTATTGCGGATTACTAAATATCTATTTACCCACTACAGTAGAATATTAAAAATAAAATGCGTTAAAGCTATTTTCCAAAAAAATAAGTGAAATTGGCCATGTGGAAGTCTCGCATCGAAAAATACTTTTTAGTTTCTTTTGTATGTGTAGGTACCTACCGAAAATAGTTAAAATGCCGACAAGATTCTTGATTATACGTGTAAAATCATGCAGAAATAAAAAATATCGTTTTTTAATAAATAAATCATATCGTGACCCAGCGGATGAACCGATATTTTAACATAGTAGTGGAGGCACAGCTTTATCCCCCGGGTCATGCTGCTCTAATGAAAAGATAAACTATAAATAATAGAGCGACAAACTCAACTTTACCGTTGGAAAACGGATTTACGTCCTTTACCTACTTATAAACAGTGATAGTTTTTTATGACTACATTAGTAATGTTCTCAGATTTTCCCCTATACTTGTTGATATTGACGATATTTTACTAGACGACATTTTTGGGGATATTGAGTCATACACACTGTTGGGATCGGCAGATTTTCCTGCATCGAATGGGTTGGGTCTCGTATACATCTGTCTGACGACTTTTGTGTCGCTTATGCCGTCGGTGATTTAGAGAATCTCTACTTTTTTTTCTACTAAACGACTTGATTTTTGAGTTTTTTTTAGCAAAATGGAGATAACATAAAAAGTTTTTTGCATAATAATGAACCTTAGAGCTTTTTTACTTATTTGTCAAAACAGATCAAACAACTTGGATAATTTTTCTTTATTGCAACTAACCTTGCACTTGTTGGTTAACTGTTTTTACCTGAATTACCGTAAAATATATTTTAATGTCGTTTGAGGCATTTTACCTATGTCTTTATGATAAAATTAACATAAAGGTAAATTATGAAAGAAAAATTGAATGTGATCCACTGCAATGTAAGCAGGACTCGAACCTGCGACCCTAAGTTTCCGGCGTAGTGCTCTACGGTAGAGCACTACGCCGGAAACTTAGGGTCGCACGTAGCTCAGTTGGTAGAGCCTCTACCAACTGAGCTATCATCATCATTACTATCTATATTATCATATCGTTACGTCAATCACACTAAATCTTTGATTCCATAATTCTTCGCTACTGGAGCGCCCTCTGTGTCATGTGTGTTTAAAATGCTTATGCGCATTAGCCAAAAAGTAAAAATGTGGTATTTCCACATTATTAAACTAAATCGATATAAGATTCTATAAAAAAAAAAAACAGATTAAATTACCTGATTGTCGTATCTTAACTATTGGCGTTTATCCAAATTTACCTGCTTTGATACTATGAAACCATTGTCGCTTATCCTTTTTTACCTGATATGACTTTGATCGACTACTGTCGCTTATCTTGAATTGCTTGAATGACTATTGAGTCGTATTTGTCGCATAGAATGTACTAAAAAACGAATATTTTCGTTAAATTGGTAGTTAGACAACTTTACCGGTTCTGTTTTATAAAATGTCACACATTTAGTAGTAATTCAATATATTTATAAAGGAACTTCCGGTTCGTGTCTTAAGATGGCCGCATGCGTTCAAGTTTTGCTGTTCATTATTTATTCATTTTTGTTGTTCAATGTGTAGTATTGATAGCGTATTGTGCAGTGAACTAACGTATGAGTGAATGGTTAATGAAGAATTCAACTTGAAGCGTACATAGCCCTTCTTGGGTCAAGGCCCGGTAGACCGCGTGGTTTTTTGTAAATCGCTATCAATTTACAAAAAGCAAAACCTCACCGAACAACGGCATGCTCTACGAGCAAACTTGAAATTGGTGAAATCATCATTAACCTGATGGAAGCCATATTTTAAAATTAGAATTAGAATTAGAATATTTATAAAGGCCGTTAGGCCCATCTGCGGTGTAAATCTGTGTCTGTGGCGCTAAGGCATTACTTTGGACTCGCTTGATGGACCCAAACGCCATCTCACTCAAACAGTGTCTTACGAGACGTCATTTATACCACACAGAGTTGTAGGTAGTTTTGTTATTCTTGTTAGGATAGGATATTATCTCATTGCAATTGTAAAACTTGAAATTTCACGTAGTTCGTGATTTAAAATTCCTTAATGAGTACCGAGTGACTGCAGTTTTGAGAACTCTTGTGCTGTTCTCATTAGTCATAGCTATCGTTTGCTACCATAGGTCTAGAACTACTGGAAATCTTTCAGCAGACCACACATAAAAATTGATAAAATTGAAATTTCACGTCAGAAATCAGATATGATGAATAAATCTTTAACATTTCTAAAGCAGTATTTTTTGTATTTGCTGAGTTGGACCATAAGTTTTTGTCTTAGAGAACTTTAAATGTCACTTCATAAATTTTAATGTTTGAAAATAAATATTTTCCTCTAATTAAAACATTAATCGTGAGGTTTTATTGTACGATAAATAGCTTTTCATGTCTGAAATATTTCCTACAAAGGCGATTAGATAATTTTTCTTGATTTATTTCATGCAGATTTATGCACATTTATATATTTACCTGACTATAAAATGAGCATGCACATATATTAGTGTTTCAGCTAGGTATCCATCTAATCCTGATCACCTTTCAGAGCAGATCCGACTCGGCCGGGTTAGGTTAGGTAAGGTTTTTTTTTTTTTATATCCCTAAAAAACGCTCCATAATGTGCGGTAGTCATTATTCGCTATGCTATATCAATTTGAAATTTTCTCCATACAAATCGTTTTTTTTTCGATGTTTTCCGAATTTGACCGAATTTTCGGACAAGATTTCAGATTCATAATTTTGAGCCCCGAGAGCCCCCCGATACCGAGTTTTAGCCGCCTAGCACCAATTGAGAAATTTTGAATCGTTTTTTAGGGTTCCGTAGTCAACTAGGAACCCTTATAGTTTCGCCATGTCCGTCTGTCCGTCTGTCCGTCCATCCGTCCGTCCGTCCGTCCGTCCGCGGCTTAGCTCCGTGATCATTAGTACTAGAAAGCTGAAATTTGGTATGAGTATGTGTATGTATAACGCCGACAGAACGGTAAAATAAAATTAAAAAAAAAAATTTTTTTTCGGGTACCTCGAACGGGTCTATATCGGATGGCATACAATTATTAGTCCTATCGTTGTGTCGCATAACGTCTTTTGTCCTAATAACGTATGGCATACACTTTGTTCCGCATATTTTTGATTGTCCGAAATTGTTGCTCCTATTATCGTTTGTCCTAAATATTATTTGTCCTATCGTTTGATGTGGCTAAGATTCAACTATCGAATGATTGATGTGCATAATTGTATGTTCCTAATATTTAATGTGCTAAAAATCTTTTGACTACATTTCATTATACCTAAATCCCGAAGATTTTTAAGCAAGCATTCTGACGCTCCGCTATCCATGGTCATAAAACAAACCTAAACCTAACCTACAGTTTTCGGTCTTTAACCTAACCTACGAACTGCTAAATTTCAATATACCTCCATGCATTCTGACGCTCCGGTCGCTTCGCTCGCTCCGCTATCCATGGTCATAAAAACAAACCTAACCTAACATACAGTTTTCGGTCTTTAACCTTAACCTACTAACTGCTAAATTTTAATGTACCTCCATGCATTCTTACGCTCCGCTCGCTTCGCTCGCTCCGCTATCCATGGTCATAAAACAAACCTAACCTAACCTACAGTTTTCGGTCTTACAATATTAGGGTAATGTGTTATGTGTTATGTTATAAAACAAAGTCGCTTTCTCTGTCCCTATGTCCCTTTGTATGCTTAAATCTTTAAAACTACGCAACGGATTTTGATGCGGTTTTTTTTAATAGATAGAGTGATTCAAGAGGAAGGTTTATATGTATAATACATGCATAATTTATCAGCATTGCACCCGTGCGAAGCCGGGGCGGGTCGCTAGTATAAAATAAATCGAACGAAGCAATGAGCACTCCAGGTGTACTATAAGTACATACTAGGTCCATATGACTGCGCAATAGCCGATTTATGAAGAAACGTGCCAGGACATGGGCAGATGTTTGTTATGTCAGCGTGGAATATTCTAGAAGGAAGTGGTGCCAAAGAGTAAAAATAAGAGATGTCAAGTCAAGTCAATGCTCTTGCTACCTACCTAGTAGTAAAAAACGGCAAAAAATCACGTTTGTTGTATGGGAGCCCCACTCTAATATTTATTTTATTCTGTTTTTAGTATTTGTAGTTATAGCGGCAGTAAATAGGTAAATAGGGTCCCGTTCTTACTCTTTGGGTACGGAATCCTAAAAAAGGAGGTTCTGCGCTTGACCCGTATGTTTGCTGGACCGATTTTAATGCGGTTTTCAGTAATGTATTCGTTACATTCTGGAAATAAGAAGGTTTTGGTATAAGTACAACAAATGTATATTAACCGACTTTAAAAAAAAACAGTTGCTCTCGAAAAGTATAATTTAATCCGAGGTTACATAGTTTAATTAAGGTGATTACGTGGATATCTAGCGTGTTGTACGAGGTTGCGGTTGCGTAGTCGCGGGCAAAAGCTTGTATTCATATAACACATCATTAAAAAACCGGTCAAGTGCGAGTCGGACTCGCGCACCGAGGGTTCCGTACAAACACTTTCCATCCTTAAGTGGTTAAGTTAAGTTTGCACCTGGTATGTATAGCGCTCCATACAAATGAGGTGCAAAGTTAACGCAACCAATCCCTTTGTTGTATGGGAGCCCCCCTTAAATATTTATTTTATTTTAATAACGTATAAACTATTGACATAATAGGTCTGTAATTTTGCACAGTAATCTAATGATAGCTAAGCTAACAAATATATAAACAATAAAGTGAGATTGTTGTGGAATGGAAGAAGGATATTGATATTTACACAACGCGAGATCGATAAATTTAAAACTTAAATAAAAACTAAACTATATACATGTGTGGGTTGGAAACAGCCCAGAACCCATTTATTTGATGAGACAGAGCAAATTATGAAAGAAAAAATTGCAAAAGTTTGAAGGGAAAAAAGTCAAAAAATGAATTAAAATTACGTAAATATTGTGCTCTGAACGGCTGGTTTTGCGAGAAAATTCGTTACTAAAAAACTACAGCTAGGAAAAATCTGAAATTTTGCACAGAACTATATTGATACTTAAGCTAATTAACAGTACACTAAAAATGGGGGTAAAAGATCTAGGTTCTGAGAAATGGGGGGAGAAAAGTCACTCACTGTTAAAGTTCAATAAAAACCTGTTTTTCTCTGGTGTTTCTGGACCGATTTTGTTTCTGTTTTCTTGGTTGAACGCAGAAAGATGTCAGGCAGGCTGATACGTCCTCAAAATCAGCCGGACGATCCCAGGTCGCAAGTTACGGGAACAAAGAAAAAGTGTTTTTCGGCGTTTACTCGGCTGTTTTCCGCCGGAAAATTCTGAGAAAATTCAGGGAGTTGAAGGCTTAACAAGCACTTTGGATGGTAGCAAAAAACCCGGGGGTCGTCGATGATCTGGAGGCGTCGCACGCAAGCAAAGTTTGAAATTACGAAAGTTAACTTTGTTTTCACTATTTTCACTTTAGGAAAACACGTCCGGCTATTTTGAAAACTGTCACTTAATAGAATTTAAAGAGAAGAAAAGAATGTCACATGAATCATCAAAATCGGTCAGCGGAGCGAAGCACAAATGACAAAGTACCAACATACGATACTTACAAAGTAACAACATATTTATTAAAACTTGTTTAAGTTAGTTGCACCGCCCACAATTTATCTGCTTTGCCCGAAGGGGAGGCCTATGTTCAGCAGTGGACGTCCTATGGCTGAGATGATGATACTAATCTACTTAATTCAATGTATACTCTATACTATACGATTGTAGGCCTACTAGGCAGGCAAAAAACTAAATGCTCTTTATACCCTAAAACTAAATTCCAAGTAAAATGAATTACTTCCATATAAATTAAACCCACTCTATACAGAGCTCCCTAAACTAAATCATTTTGTATTCCAAAATCAATATACATACACCAAAATAATTTTACGTTGAGTCCGTATATCTTTTTGCTTCCCAAAATGGATTTTTTGCTAACCAAATATTGTTTTCATAAAACATCAACATTAATACCAAAAACTGCAGTCTAATTTGCTTTAGTGTAATCAAATTATCTAACCTTTGGTCAAAATATATTATTGTCAATCTAAAATTGCAATAGCTTCCCTTTATTTCTTTACAACTAATGTGTTACACTGGCAATGATTTTATGATGGTTTGTCAACAATATCAATATCATTCGTGGTGATTTCTTTAAGACAAGTAGTCGTCATTCGATTATCGACATTAGTATACTACTAAAATTTCAAATTCGAATTATGATATAAGTAATGCCTTGATCACACGTACCGAGTAAACGGGCGAGACAGTGCTCTGTCTCGCCCGTTTGTCTTGTGTGTGACAGGGACGAGAGCACTGTCGATAATCTTTCGAATCAGACGGCAAATTAGTCGAAGCCCGTGGCGCTAGAACGGATCGCGGGCCAGTCGGGAGAAGCGACGCCCCCCCCACGCCGGCAAACTCGCGTCGAGGCTCAGCTAAATAGGCGAGAGAGAATAGAAGAGAGCTACTGTAGGCGAGAGCGGGTCAAAACGTCGTAAGCGCCGTGAATTTCACGGCACTTACACGTTTAGGTCGCGAGACTCAATGCCCCGCTTTCGTAACGTCCTAAGCGCCATGATTTACACGGCGCTTACGACGTTTTGTGGTCGCGATGATGATCTCTGTATAGATTAAATGCCGTTAGAATTTATAGAAGTGTCATCGTCTTTTTCTTTGAGTATTGTCGTAATAATTGATTTAGAACACTCAGGATTTTATGAGGTTAATGTAGGTAAGTACTTAAATAGTGAACCGGAGAGAACGATATACGTACTTAAATACATAGAACAACCATGACCCAAGCGCAAATATTCGAGTTCATCACACAAATATTTGCACTGGCCGGGATTCGAACCACTTTTTGAAGTCGGTGCCAAACCACTCAACTTTTACTATAAAAAATTATTCCGCGCATAAAGCCTTTAATTATTACCATTTGGTATTACGAGTATTTTTGTTCAAATGTAATCTGTACATGAACGGGTTATTTTTGGCTTTTCAGTTATTTTAAAGTCTAACAGTCTTAACATACCTATATCGAAAAGTATAATTTAGTGACGTTGAGCTACTACAACTACTCAATAATAATAATTCAATTTCAATCACTAAAAAGCAAAAAAAAAAGAACCACCACAAAGTCATTTTTGCGGCGTTCGCGTCTATGTAGCTCCATACTCTATGCGCGTCCAAAAGCGTCACGCAAAATGGCGCGATGCATGGCGCGAAAATCATTTTGTGTTCTACAGCCACAATGAAGAGTCACTTCAGTAATGCGTTGCGTCCTAGGTTGTGTTGTGAATTATGTGATTGTGAAACCGAAGTAATTGTGTATAAAGGTAAGTAAAGTCCTTCTTCTTCTCTCGACTAGACTCTCGCTAGATGGCTGGATCAAGGGTCAGATACAGAAGGCGGTACTCCTGGACACGGCGCGCATTGTCAGGAGGTTCCTCTCTCTGCAGCCCTAACCACCGGTAGCCTGGGCCCTGCCCAGCTGCCGGTGGCACCCTAGGTTAGGTTTTTTTATAATGTGTTTATATATTTTGTAACTTCTGTATTGTATTTTACTTTTGATATAACTTTATTGAAAAAACCTAACTTAAGACTTTAAATTAATAAAGGAGATAATAATTGGTTAATTAATAGGTAAGGTTTGCCTATCCATATTTTATGGGCCTTACAGCTCGGCCATCCGACACGTAAAAATAATAAAATGCATATTCTTCACATCCTAGTTACATTAATAACTAAAACTAAGTTTCGTTACTTATTCCCCAATATGTTCATATTTTCCATGTCATTTACGTACATTGATACTATTTTCATTTATTAATTTAACAAATTGACATAATTTCATATTGTGCAATAAAGTTTAAATAACGGCAAGTCAAAACTCGTCGCGATAGCACGCGCTGCGCGAAGGTCCCGGTCGTGAAGTCGAAACCAGCGAGCGCAGCGACATATACGTATATGCAGCGGGAGCCCATGTAATTATGGTTTAAGTCCTATATAATAGAGTTGGTATATATTTCTAATATCTATCGTCGGGGTTGTAGAACGGCGCAGGGCCGACAGCGCGACCGTCCGGGTGGCAGCACGACCAGGTTGATGTTCGGCGACTTGCCGTCGGCCGCCTCGGCGTCGCGCGGCAGCGTCTGGCCGTTGAGCTCGGCGCCCGCCTTGTACACGGCGCTGTTGGCGTTGGACGCGGGGCGCGCGGAGCCGCGGCTGACGGAGCGGTCGCGGTGGTCGCGCGGCACGAGCGGCGGCGCAGCGCGCACGGCAGCAGCGCCCACTGCGCGCGCACGTCGCTGCGCGCGATGCCGAAGAAGAACAGCACGAAGGTGCCGAGCACGGTGATGTTATCCGGTAATTAGATGATGCCCAATTCATTACCTGTGCCAGTTTTTTAGGGTCCCGTAGCAAAATATGACGTAATCCTTAAAATAATAAACTTTCAGTACTAACAAAATGTAAACAAACCCTTATATTTTCATATTTTTTGTATTTAAGTTAAGTTTGCACCTGGTAGCTATGGCCCCGCATACAAATGAGGTGTAAACTTAATCCAAACGGGTAGTCCTTATATAACTTTTGAAAGCAAATTTTTTAGGGTTCCGTAGCCAAATGGCAAAAAACGGAACCCTAACAGATTTTTTCAAAAATGTCATGTCCGCCATCTTGGATTTCATAATTGACATCATTTTCGAATTTCCAACCCCCGATTTATTCGAAATCCATACCCCACATGATATGTTTAAAAAGTCATTACTTTTTTCAAAAATGTCATGTCCGCCATCTTGGATTTCAAAATTGACATCATTTTCGATTTTCTAACCCCCGATTTATTCGAAATCCATACCCCACATGATATAATGTTTAAAAAGTCATTACTTTTTCAAAAATGTCATGTCCGCCATCTTGGATTTCAAAATTGACATCATTTTCGATTTTCTAACCCCCGATTTATTCGAAATCCATACCCCACATGATATAATGTTTAAAAAGTCATTACTTTTTTCCAAAATGTCATGTCCGCCATCTTGGATTTCAAAATTGACATCATTTTCGATTTTCTAACCCCCGATTTATTCGAAATCCATACCCCACATGATATGTTTAAAAAGTCATTACTTTTTTCAAAAATGTCGTCCGCCATCTTGGATTTCAAAATTGACATCATTTTCGATTTTTAAACATATCATGTGGGGTATGGTTTTCGACTAAATCGGGGGTTGTAAATTCGAAAATGATGTCAATTTTGAAATCCAAGATGGCGGATATGACATTTTTGAAAAAAGTAATGACTTTTTAAACATATCATGTGGGGTATGGATTTCGAATAAATCGGGGGTTAGAAAATCGAAAATGATGTCAATTTTGAAATCCAAGATGGCGGACATGACATTTTTGAAAAGTAATGACTTTTTAAACATATCATGTGGGGTATGGATTTCGAATAAATCGGGGGTTGGAAATTCGAAAATGATGTCAATTTTGAAATCCAAGATGGCGGACATGACATTTTTGAAAAATTCAACTGAAGTGGGTTTGGGATATTTAAGGGCTAAACATTACCGCGTATACCGCGAACCCGATCGTTTCCACGAAAACGGCAAGTCAAAACTCGTCGCGATAGCACGCGCTGCGCGAAGGTCCCGGTCGTGAAGTCGAAACCAGCGAGCGCAGCGACATATACGTATATGCAGCGGGACCCCATGTAATTATGGTTTAAGTCCTATATAATCGAGTTGGTATATATTTCTAATATCTATCGTCGGGGTTGTAGAACGGCGCAGGGCCGACGGCGCGACCGTCCGGGTGGCAGCACGACCAGGTTGATGTTCGGCGACTTGCCGTCGGCCGCCTCGGCGTCGCGTGGCAGCGTCTGGCCGTTGAGCTCGGCGCCCGCCTTGTACACGGCGCTGTTGGCGTTGGACGCGGGGCGCGCGGAGCCGCGGCTGACGGAGCGGTCGCTCGACACCTGCGATACCAAGTATTGTTGAAGTGGCCGATGTGTCTCGAAGAAAGCCCGCGAACAGAGCGCTCCCAACGGCAATGATTTCATAGATAATATACGGCTGATTGCTGTATATTTTAAAGAAGATATATCACACATGTACCAAAGTGATGAGGTATATCTATTATATTTATTACATTATTTCCTTCCGAATTTCGTTCCTTGCTTAATTTTATTAGTAGTTTCATCTATACTGATCTATTTTTTTTTTTCAGAAACCATTGACGGGCAGAAGTTGCTGACCTCCCCAAAGTTGCTGCACCTAATATTGTATTTTCAGGTGAGATGTAACTTTACTACAATTATAAATGGGGAAGGCCGCTGAGCGTTTCAACTATCGCTTGCAATTACATTTAAAGACGAACGAACGAAGCGACGGTTTAAACGCTCAACGGCCTTACCGAAATACCAACCAGGGGAAATAATTAATGCCCAAGTTGAAATTGAACGTTTTTTATGTAACTAGGTAGCTATTAACATAAGCAGCATTTAGTGCCTGTTTTAACCTTTTTTTTTTTCGCACAGATATTGAAAATATATATTACTTGCTGGTAGAAAAAAACATCGTCAGCGAAACTGCGAGCTTCTCCAGGTCGTTACAATTATTGATGGCAGCTTACTTCAACTTTAATTTGGAATATCCAGTGGAATGTCAAAACACGTTAGAGTTTATGCAAAGGTATGTTTTCAAAATAAATCCCAAAGAAGGTTGTAAAATCCGTAAAGGTGTCACGCTGAAAAAAGTATTGTCGTTAATGGGTAAACTTAAGTTTGAATAAAATGTCATTTAAATGCGAAAATTGTGACTAGAATTTCTCAACTGTGATCTCGTACAATAACCACCAAAAATGTCATAGATTCTGTAAAAATGTAAAATTTATGTGTATTGATCCTTTGTGTAAAAGTATGTTCAATAATTATGTCTTCTAGGAATCACAATTTTAGATTACACCAGTCCGAAACTAGTAGTGCTGATGTTGACATTAATTCATCCTATAATAAATGTACAGTGTGTAATAAGAGAATTTTATCAAAAAATGTTGAATACCATTCTAGAATTCACGATATTCAGTCTGGAAAAACGGTTTAATTATATCCATGTTTATTATTACTCTTAACTTTATGTTGTTATTATTACTCTTAACTCATTATTATTAGTACTTAAGGTTTACATAACTCATTATTATATATATACCACTATTACAGCCAAACCCCCTCGCATTCTACATAGTTTTTTATGATCTTAGCTCAGGTTCACCGGCTTAAGGTGCCTGAAAGGGTCCGTGACCCTTGAGGCGGGGAACAGGAGCCTATATATATATATATATATATAAACCACTATTACAGCCAAAACGCCTCGCATTCTACATAGTTTCTTATGATATTAGCTCAGGTTCACCGGCTAAAGGTGCCTGAAAGGGTCCGTGATCCTTGAGCCGGGAAACAGGAGCCTATATATATATAAAATTATGCAAGGAACGAAATTCGGAAGGAAATAATGTAATCAATATAGTAGATATACCTTATCACTTTGGTACGTGTGATATATCTTCTTATAATATACAGCAATCAGCCGTATATTATCTATGAAATCATTGCCGTTGTGAGCGCTCTGTTCGCGGGCTTTCTTCGAGACTAAAGCTTAATATATATATATATATATACCACTATTACAGCCAAACCCCCTCGCATTCTACTTAGGTTTTTATGTATTTGTGCGATAATTTCTGTTTTAAAGCCTTATTTCGTGACTATAGGCATAGAGCAATTCTCCCTTAATGGTTACAATTACCCATTTATCTAGTTTTAAAGTTGTAGTGGCAAGAGAATTTAGTTAGTCGCTCCACGTTAGACGGCTTAATTTTCGACTCATGATTTAACACTTCTGATGATTTAATGTAACAGTTTCTAAACTGAAATGTAATATTTAACATTATCTACATCAAAATAATTTATAACATTACCTTGTAAAAAGTTATAGTATATAACTTCAATTATTTGTATTGTTCATTTTTGTTATTGTTATTATTGTAAGACAATAAATTGATCGTTTTACTTTGTTTTGTATTTCAGTTTGTATGTTTAAGGTGGCTGCAAGGAAATACTAAAGAATCTGTTCAAATAGTGATTTCACTCTCTAGAAGGTTCAAATTGTATTACCTTACCAGTTTATTAATTCTAGTCAGCCACCTCAGATACCTAATTAATTTTAACTATAAATTACTTGTTTCGGTGTGCATTATTATAACGATAAATTAGTTAATGTTACATGTTAAAAGAATCAACGTGTCGTTATGTGAAGACGAAATAAAAAAATAGTCGAAAATTCTTACTAACACGATAACAATAAGGCTGATTCTTTTATATGTTGCAATACACTCGCAATATGTAATACCAGGTGTTTCCTGTAAAAGGAGCAATAAATTAAAATATAGATTCTACTCTTCAAATTGAACAACATTTGTTCAGCAACTTTAAAAAAAAGTCAGTTCTCAGAATTTTATTATTTCAAACAAACTAGATAGTGTTTTCAATGTACGTCGTCCAACATTGACATTCCCTGAGCATTGACATAGCTGTCACTCTACTAATATCGGACATTTCGCAATACATTGCTTCTTTGTCTAAACATTATTCTACAAAATATCCTTTTTTACACGTTGTTTTCAGAAGTTGCTTAACAAATGTTGTCCAGTTTCAAGCGAAGAATCTATGTTTTAATTTATCGCTCCTATTACAGGAAACACCCGGTATATTTGATATGATATAACGTTACTGCGCATTCGCTACCGCTAGAAAGACGTTGACCTTATTAACTGAAACTAGATTTAAGTAAAGGGGATTCAGATACAGATACAGATAATTTATTAATAAAAGCAAATGCATTTTACAAGTCACATATCAATATTTCAAATATAATCGAAAATCGCTTAATTAATTACAATTTCAATCACTGTATTTCATTGTAAAAAAGGTGTTATAATATATAACTTCAGTTATGTGTATTGTTTATATTAATCATTGTATGACAATAAATTGATTTACTACTTTTTAATTTGTTTTTTTTTTCAGGTTACTTGTTTTGGTGTGCATTATTATAACTATAAATTAGTTAATGTGACATGTAACTGTAAAATATTTTCTGTAAAATTTAATAATAATTCGGTAGATTTATATAATGTCTGTAATTATCGGGATTTAGGTTTTTTGACGGACGTTCTTCTTTATGTATTTTAATAGTGCAATAGTATTAATCGAAATATATATGTAACAAAAACACTGGGAAATAATTAACTATGAAGATTACTGATCTGGATATAATCGTATCTTCTGTATAGAAACTGTCCACCTATAACAAAATTACAGGGGATATATGTAATACTTGTAAAATGTGTATCCTCAAAGCAAGTAAGTTAATCATAAAGCAGTATTTTTATTTGACTGCTGTGTGACTACGCATTTTATAAAGAGTACATATCACCCCTGTAATTATGTTATATAGGTGGATAGTTCTTATATACAGAAGCTACGATTATACCAAGATCAGTAATCTTTCCAGTTTATTGTTTCCCAGTGTTTTCTTTTTCATATATATTTTGATTAATACAACTGCACTAATTTAAATACGTAGAAAAAGAATTCTGGCAAAAAAAAACTAAATCCCGAGAATTACAGATATTATGTAAATATAACCGAATTATTATTAAATTTTACAGAAAATATTTTACAGTTACATGTAAAACTAACTAATTTTATTGTTAATAATGCATAATAAACATGTAATTTTACCTTACCCTTACTTAAAAATACATTTTCTTTAGGTAAAAATACATAAATGGATTCAGTAATATTACTGAATGTATGTGAAATTACATAATAAAATCATTAATAAAACACAAACTGCGTGTAGTTTTACATACAATATCTGTAAAAAAAACACATAGTATTTCAGTAATATTACAGAATAAATGTAAAAATCCACAAATAAACAGTATTTACACAGAAACTACATGTAGTTTTACAGAAAATATATGTACAAAAAACACATAATATTTCTGTAACATTACAGAATAAATGTAAAAATCCACAAACAAACATTAAAAATACAGAAACTACATGTAGTTTTACAGAAAATATATGTACAAAAAACACATAAGATTTCTGTAACATTACAGAATAAATGTAAAAATCCACAAATAAACAGTATTTACACAGAAACTACATGTAGTTTTACAGAAAATATATGTACAAAAAACACATAATATTTCTTTAACATTACAGAATAAATGTAAAAATCCACAAATAAACAGTAATTACACAGAAACTACATGTAGTTTTACAGAAAATATATGTACAAAAAACACATAAGATTTCTGTAACATTACAGAATAAATGTAAAAATCCACAAAAAAACATTAATAACACAGAAACTACATGTAGTTTTACAGAAAATATATGTACAAAAAACACATAAGATTTCTGTAACATTACAGAATAAATGTAAAAATCAACAAAAAAACATTAATAACACAGAAACTACATGTAGTTTTACAGAAAACATATGTACAAAAAACACATAATATTTCTGTAACAATACAGAATAAATGTAAAAATCCATAAAATATCATTAATATCACAGAAACTACATGTAGTTTTACAGAAAACGTATGTACTAAAAACACATAATATTTCAGTAATAGTACCGGAAAAATGTAAAAATAATTAACGTCTATGTAAAATTACATAAATAAAAATTTTACATATCCTAGAATTTACATGAAGAGGTATGTAAAATTACATAAAATATTATTTTACATATCTGACAGTTTCAGTTATGTGAAATTACATTTTATGTAATTTTACATATCTGACAGATATGTAAAATTACATTTATGTAATTTTACATAACTGACAAATATGTAAAATTTTCTTTATGTAATTTTACATATATGTAAAATCGTTAATTATGTAAAATTACATAGCCCTGTAAAATTACATAATTATGTAAAAACACAAAAAAGTGAGGGCAACGAAAGTTGCCCTCACTTTTGTGTAAAATTCCCTGAAAATTTTTAACAGTGTACCTAACAAACATTCTAAAAAAACCAAATAGAAAACCTCATCCTTGATAACCGTATCGATTTTAT
>CANQKS010000021.1:0-19485 GCA_947623375.1 Apotomis capreana | reverse complement strand
AACCGACTTAACTTCTAAACTTTGAGTTTATTTGGTAATCCATCCTTGGTGGCTGATTCGGGTCACAACGAATTAATTTTAGCGCTATCTGTATAGATAATAATAATTTACCAATAATATTTACTAATCGCAGCGATGCAAGTAAAGTCATTTTCAATACTATTCAATGTTTATTTAAGAAGGAATACGATGGTCTGAGTAACATTTATATTTACAATGTTTTGTAATCGGTTGCTGACATGCCACTACTGACATTTTATAATGCACACACATATGAAGTACAGTCGCGGAATGAAAAGGTTGACCAGTTTTCCAACAGATTAATTTACGCGTTCCAAGGACATGTTACCATTTTCAATTGTGTAACAGACGAGAGTGCTGCATTGCAAAAATATTACTTAATTCAATATGATTTTCAAAGTTCTGCTCCCAAAACCAAAGTTCGATAACTTGCGGTCCTCCTTTCTAATTCCTAAAATGACTGAAGAATGAAAGAGAAAAATAGTTTAATTTTAATTCGGCTTCCAAAAAGCAAAGAAGACAATTAGTGAACGTGGGCCATGTAGTGAAATGAAAGGACATTTATTATGACGGAATGTGTCATACCTACTCGGTTGATAAAGCAGTTACTAGTTACTTATACTGAGCAAGCAAAAACAGATCTTAAGGTGGTCAACCTTTTCATTCCGTGACTGTACATACAATATTGTCATATAAACAGTGTTTGTAGCGCCACTATGCCAAGGTCATACCCCAATTTCTCAGGCTAAGTAAACGTTCCTAAGTCGTACGTTTATCAGATTCCAAGCAGACTGTGATGCTAATTTGGCTCATAGTCAGCTTTAGGTTCGAGTCTTTCCTGTGGAGATAAGTGAAATTATGATTCCAGGGCCTAAATTTCTGATAAAACTAGTATGAGAATAAAGAACGTTCCCTCTTCTATAATCCGATGTACATAATAGCAGTGTAACCTGTTTAACCAGTTTAATCCATACAAGCTTTTAAGTTTTGAACACCGGAGGGACGACTTTTGTCTTTTGAATGACCTGTTGATTCTAATTTATTATTCTTAATTTTTGCAGGCGACACTCTACAGGAGGCTGGTTTCGATAAGTGGAGCAGTGATGAGCCTAGCGATGACGGCCGTGAAGGTGACGAACAGTGCGGTTCCATCTTCAAGGATGGCCTGCTCAACGACATATCGTGCGGCAGAACCGAGCAACTATATCCATTCATCTGCGAGTTCGCACCTTAAAGAACAGATGTGGCGTATAAAACTGCTCTGTTTCTAAAAATATACTTGTAATGGGGCCTAAAATATTCAATATATATCTCTAAAAATCAAACACCAGCTTAGAAATAATTATAATTACTTGTTTAAACACAGTAGAATATTAAATTTAATATTTATGATAAAGTTAAACTGGCTGTAATACTAGAGTACAAACATGGACTAGGGAGAACTAACTAGGTATAGGAACCCGACTAACTTAAGAAAACTAGCAAAAGAAAAATATTTTATTATACCAAAAAGTACCAACTATTATGGACGAAGGGTTTGGTCAAGCCAGTTGCCTCTTATCCTAAATGGTTCCCCTAGATCTATGGTTGACTCATTAGTTGAAGAACCACACGAAACCAAAATGATAGTGAAGAAAACCCTAATAGGTAAACATAAATAAATGTAGTTAATATTAATAAATTACTTTCCCAGTACTTAGCATACAATCTTTAAATAATAAGATTAGCTAAGCAAATATGTAGGTAATTAGTACTTTTTTTTTCCTGAAATAAACAGTTTAATTTTTTTTTTTAATAAACCACCAATTACTATAGGAATTTTGCAAAATATTCAAATGTTTAATAAATCGTTGTGTAAATTCTTATTGCTTCCTTCTATTCGTCCCTATTGTCAGAAAATCGTGTTCAGATATTTTTGTTCTCGTAAGTGTGTAGATGTAAATGAACTCGACTGTACTATTCTGCTATTGATGAATTCCAACTACTTATATATTGTATTATGTTATGCTCTCTCTAATTTTGTTTGCCTTTCGGCAAAACATAGTGTTCCTCAATAATTTATATTTAAGACACCTATGTGTCTGGGTAGTATACCTAGCCGAATACCATTTGATTCCAAGATAGACTTCATTGTCTTATCTTGTTGTACAGGACATATGCGGAATACCTAACCAAATCCAAGTCGAACCTGCCCTAAGGTGCAATCGGTACCTAATTTATGCATTACAAATTGTTGTGATTACACATTTTGTCCATGGAGTGGTATGGTAGCCGGCCGATGCCGCGCGCGCTACACTTATGCATTATGCAATGCTTGGCAAAATAAATCATTCTTATCTTTATGTGTGTCAAGATATACCTAATTTTAATTTATTTGTATTCGAACAAGAAATTATTGATTTTGATGCACATGAAAAAAAAACTTAAGAAACAGACTATGCCTTGCTGGACAAAATATTTCGTTCAAATACAACATTATAAGTATTTAAGTAATAAAATTACTTAAGTAAGTCGCAGAAGGCATCCGAATCAAAGGAAACAGCGGAGCAGACTTGTCAAAATGAAAGTCATTTAAAATTCTTCTTTCTTCTTTTCTGACTTCTTCACTCGTTTCATTTCGGTGACACCCAGCAAGCAGTTCTACTGCAAGGAGCGGAGGCGTTGAGCATGCAAGAGAGGAAGGTACAAAGAAGCTCAACGAAATGGCTCAGAAGCGCATACTGGCACAATACCGAAAGTCGTTCAGGGTAGTATAGAAACCTTAACATTCCCTGGCCGGAGCTTTCGGTTCTGAGACAGGGCACACATCCGGGTCCTCTCGTGTTCCCCTCCGTCTTCTGCCGCTCCGGAAAAATTAACTGGCCCTCCTATCCGAGGCACCGGGGAGCCAGAAGTTTACAGGTTAGGAGTGTAGGTTATTTTGCATTCAGGATGAGAACCGACGGGAGAGATTCGACAAGATTACTAGCATCGAGCCAGAAAGGAAATAGACAGATAGTTGTGTAAATAATATACAGGGAAGCATAGTGGACTGCGTCTCGTCGTCCAAAGTTTCCGGTTACCACGTAGGGACGTAGGATAAGTGCTAGTTTTGTAGGTTGATGTCGCTGAGCCGTCGATGTTTGTATATAGTTATCCTGCGGTTTTGACTCCGTGTCTGTTTCTATCTACTTTAGATTTTTCATGCACACCACAAGTGGCCGTGTTAAGTCCATGTTCTGGGGATATTTATTCACGATAAAATTTGCTTGTGCTTTTCTTTTTGTAACACGCGACTTATGGTCGCGTGACTAATATTACCTGTCACATTCCTTTCGATACCGTGCGAGCAAGACAGGTATTGCGTCACGCGACAAGCGAAGTCGCGGCAAAATATGCTAGCCCCGCTTGACAATCAATATAGTTTTTATTTTATTTTAAGATCTTATGTTTTATAATCGTAATCATTTTTATTGTATTAATAAATAAAGTAGGAGAATTATATAACGTTGCTTTTATTTACGTGAACCTTATTGCGCAACAAAAGAAGGCACAGTTTGAAGTTATGTAAATGTCGAATTTCATCTAAAAGTGGTTACAAACTGTATTTGCCTTATTAAAGGTGGAAAGCAAAACTGAACATACTTAGACGTGCCGGTGCATACATTTGAAATGGTTAATAATGATCATACTAGCTCAAAAAGAAAATATTTCTTGTATTTTTGTGAGAACTAGAAAGCTAAATTTTATTAAATTGAAAATAGAAATTTCATGAAAAGACAAGAACGCCGCCCGCCATTTTTGGCTTTTGCTTATCTGTGGCGTGACGTTGAATACGAAGTAAATAAACAGAAGGACTACTCTGATGTTCGAGATTCGACCGTCGTATAGTGTCGTCCCGCTCACTCAAAAATATACTTCGACAGGAGATTGAGAGGGACGCGCGGACGGCACCATTCGGAGTCGTCGGAGTAGCCCTTCAGTTTTCTTTACGATACCGGTGACGTCACTATCATGTGTGAAAATGGCGGACAGCGTTTTAAAATATGAAATAAAAACCATATTTTCAAATTAAATTATTTTAGCCACATTTTATTAACTGAAAAACATACATTATGTTTTGAATGATTGCTATAAGACCTTATTAACGTAAATTTCATGACCAACTTTGATGATTTGACAAAAACATCTAGATGATCTATCGATGTGGGAGTTTTAGTCTGGTAATAGTAATAAATGTATAGTATTTTTGAAAAAACGTGAAAGGCGTGAGACAAAAATGGGGTTTGTAAAAGACTGTGGGACGCAATCGGAACTGGATAGCGGGATTCTTAAGTTCACGTTTAAAAAAAACCGCAACTATTGTAATAATAATAATACATTTAAGAAATCAACAAAATTATGAAAGAAAGTAGGTAGTACTCCACCATAAACTCCAAACAATTGTGGCAAACTATCAAAATATAACCAAATAAATCAAATCTTCTAAGGTTGTATTTGAACGAAATATCTTGTGACGCATTTATATTTAAGTAAATGTTGATTAAAGAATTCATCATCCGCGACCCTGCTCACAATCAATCAATAGTGGGTACTGTTGTTCGTGTTAAGGAAAATGGAACTAAGTGGTATCAGGGGAAGTGCCTTGGACTGGATTCGAAGCTACTTATCAGGTCGGACTCAGCGTGTTGTCATTGATGGAAATAAGAGCTTTCCCTCTCCCGTAACCTTTGGTGTTCCACAGGGCAGTATTCTGGGACCTACGCTATTTATACTGTACGTTAATGATTTAGCCAGCACTGCCCTTGCCAACGCCAACATATTTTGTTATGCTGATGACACGGCTATTATCTTTTATGGGGAGACTTGGGATCAGGTCAGGACCTTTGCAGAGCAAGGCTTGAAAAATGTGGCAACCTGGCTCCAGGATAACCTTCTGACCCTAAACCTGACCAAAACAAATTATATCTGTTTCCACAAGACAAAGGTGTCAGCACCTACTAATTTCCCAGGCATCAAAGTTCACAACTACATGGTAGACAATCAGCAAACGACACACTGTACTTGTAATCACATCAACAGGGCTCCCTTTATTAAGTATCTTGGTGTTTTTATAATAGACGAGAAACTTGATTTTAGACAGCACGTGACCGCAACAGTAAAAAGAGTTCGCAAACTGATTTATGTCTTCAGAAACTTACGGGCTGCGGCAGGCAGGGAATTGCTAAGATCTGTTTATATTAGTATCTGTCAACCTGTTCTAACTTATTGTTTGGCCACCTGGGGAGGTGCAGCAAAAAGCGTTTTGATTGATCTGGAAAGATCACGGAGAGCTGTTTTAAAAACTATTTTGAAAAAGGGATCTAGGTACGCTTCAGAATGGGTGTATAAGGATGCAAAAGTGCTTAGTGTGCGAGGTTTATTTATTCTCCGAGCAACCATGAAGGTCCACAAGGAAGTCCTTCAATCTCCCAATTACGACAAAATGCTGCAGAAGCGCTCTTTCAAAGTCCCGGTTCCGCAAACGAAAACATATTTTGCCAAAAGATTCAGCCCTTTTCTCCACCCTTTTATTTACAATAAAATCAGCTCCAGAGTCCCGATCAAGAATCTTTCCATAAAAGAATTCAAAGTCAAGATCCAGTTTTGGCTGAGTGCTTTGACATATGCTGAAACTGAAGGCCTTCTTAAAGGAATCTAAAACACACACACACACACACACACACACCCACACATATATATATATATATACATAGTAACTTCGCATACGCGGACATTTTGTATAGGTACATAAGTATTAATTTCTCTTATTCGATCCTCTTTACTTTCCTTTATTCATATAATAAATTTATCAAATAGTAATTAAAGTAAGAAATTAATGTAAACCTGGTTAATAACTCGCGCCAATTTTTTTTTTTTGTATAACTCGTTTGTGTTATGGTTTCCTACGGGACAGGCTCCGCCTAGTGTAGGGACCAGGGTAACCATTAAATGGCTTAGAATGTCATCTTACAAATTTAGAACAATTCCGTACTTTGTAATAAGTTAAAGTAAGTGAAATTTGTAATGATTAATGAATAAATGTTTTTTTTTTTTTTTTTAATGTTTGTCAAAAGGAATCTTTTCCTATAGTTTTTCATTTGCACCAGGCTCAATGATTTCTTGTTCGAATACTACTAAATGAAAATAAGGTGTATCTTAACACTCTCTCTGCAGCCCCAACGGCGGCACCCTAGGTTATGCTTTTTTATAATGTATTTATATTTTATAATTACTTTATTGTATTTTATTTTTTATATAAAATTTAAAAAAATATTAAGTAACCTAAGAAATTAAATGAATATAAGAATAAGAATTTGTGGGGATATTGTACGGAGTCTAGAGACACGTTGTTATTGTTCAAGCGATTTATTAAGACTAACTTAACCTACTCAACATACATATGCGCACTACAAATTACTTATTTTGTCAAACAATAGTGGGTACATAGATGTCTTATAAGTTATTTAGGAACATTATGTTTAGCCAAACGTCATACAAAATTAGAGAGTGCATAATTAATTTAAAATATAAGTAGTCGAAATTCATTAATATACATTATTATCATCATTAACATGGTAGTTTTATTTAGTTTCCTAACTAAAGTAGAAAATATCATAGATAGAAAATTACCTTTACCATAGAAATATCAGGTATCAACTATGTGGTGAAAAGCAAGTAAAAAATTACAAAAATCAACTTAAACTAACATTACTTACTATCTATTAAATATTCCTGAGTAGAATAGTACGTCTGTTTAACTAAGAATTTATAAAACCATTTTTTTTACATTTTAATATCTTTTAGATTTCTAATAGTAAGTTTTATGCAGTACATCAGCTGTTATGTCAGGTGTAAACTCGCAGATGAATGGATATTGTCGATTGCCACCGCACCATAAGTCGTTGAGCATGCCGTCCTTGAAGACAGAGCCACACTGTTCGGAACCTCCAGGGCCGTCATTATTAGGTTCATTTTCGGCCCACTCATCGAAACCGGCCTCCTGTAGAGTCTCGCCTGCAAAAATTTAAAATAATAAATTAGAATTAAAAAACGGGCTAAGAGCATGTCGGGCCGGGCCACGCTCAGTGTACGGTTCCGTACTTGCCCATCCTTCACAATAGGAGGGCTTAACCTCCTGACTTCTCGTGTCCTACACATCCATATCCATACTAATATTATAAATGCGAAAGTGTGTCTGTTACCTCTTCACGCTTAAACCGCTGAACCGATTTAGATGAAATTTGGTATATAGATAGTTTCAGTCCCAGGGAAGGACATAGGATACTTTTCATCCCGCATAAATGTAGTGTTCCCGTGGGATGAGCGGGTAACACCGCGGGGCACAGCTAGTAGTACATAAACTTCAATTAATAGGTAACTGTCAACTATTTGTCATAAGGCTAAAATTAAATTGACAAATTATGAATGCTGGTCGTCAGGAGGTTAGAACAGCGGTTTTAAGCCCGAGGTGTAAATTACGAGAAAGATTTCAAGCTCTATAAAAAAGTCGTAAATTTGCGATAGCTCAAAAACGGCTCGACCGATTTTATTCAATATTATAGTTTTCATTGAAAGCCTTATAGGCCTAATTTTCATGAATTTTTCCATATTTTTTTGACCCGTGGTCAAAAAGTTAGAGGGGGGAGGGGGGGCACCACACTTATTCACCTCCACTTTAGTTGTACGAGAGAGGTACCCGAAATAAAGTTTTTTATTTTACCGTTTTGTCGGCGTAAATACATACACATACCAAATTTCAGCTTTCTGATACTAATGGTCACGGAGCTAAGCCGCGGTTGGACAGACAGACATAGCCAAAACTATAAGGGTTCCTAGTTGACTACGGAACCCTAAAAATCAAAAAACAAAAGTTTTCCCTCTGGTAGTCACAAGTAAAGGGCTTGTATGGATCCAGGTTATATTGCTATTACATCGGATTATAGAAGAGGGAACGTTTTTTTTTTCTCATACGAGTTTTCTCCAAGCCCTGGAATCCTTAATTTCGCTTTTGTCCACAGGAAAGACTCGAACCTAAATGTGACTACGACTCAAAAATTAGCATCACTGCGTGCTTGGAATTGGATATCCGTACTACGACTAGGAACGTTTACTTAGCCTGAGAAATTGGGGTATGACCTTGGCATAGTGGCGCTATAAACACCGTTTATATGACAATAATGTATACAGGGTGTCCATACCATACCAACAGCTCATAAGCAACCATATTAAGTCAATTTGACCTTAATAAAAAGTTCATGGTTTTCGAGATATTTGCATTTTTTTTAAACTCGTGACTTTTGATGCCCTGCGTCAGTATGTCGATTGCCACCACTGCAAATTTAGGTATTTTGTAAATCTGTTTTTTGCAGGATGTTACTAAAAACATATCCTATCGAATGTTATTTAAATTTATTACATATCATGATGCTTTGTCGGTAAAAATAATTGAAAAAAATTAATTATAGCAATTTATTAAATTTAGCCTGCGGTTTTGATCGAGTTTCATTTAAAAAAAGTATTGTAAACTAACATGGCACACAACATAAAAAGATAGTAAATTTATTGTTGTTTTCAAAAAGGTACAGCATTTTCTAATTTACACAGCAGTTTACGAGATATTGATATTTTACACCAAAAGGAGCTCATACTGCAGTTATTCCATAGTATGGTACCAGAGCCCCTACTAGGCTCAGAGTTTGAATTTTGGACAAAAAATCTATTTCAAGAATACTTTATTTAGAATAGGAACACAATTCAATTTTAGAATAAAAAAATTGTAATGTTCATAGCGAACCTGGCAAATAACGTAAAAAGATAGCAAATTTAGAGTTGTTTTTAAAATGGTATTGAAGTGACTTAATTATTTAGCGGTTTATGAGATAATGCAAAAATAATACTGGTTGCCATTTTTATCTGTTAAGTGAATAAAAAACTAAAAACATTAAAAAAATACGAAACCTGTTTTATGTAACTAAATTAAATGTTCAAATTGTCCGCCATTGACTTGAATACAAGCCCGGCATCTCCTTAAAAATGCTCGACTGATGTGACGTGCACTTCTTGTTACGTCGTTTTGGGCCTCTGCGTAAATGCGTTGTCTCAGCTCCGCTATACTGTTAATCGGTTCATTGTTAACTTTTTCTTTAATATAACCCCAGTAATAGAAATCCAGAGGATTTAGGTCTGGAGATCGAGGAGGCCACAAAATGGGACCCAGACGGCCGATCCATCTCTGTGGAGAAGTTTGGTTTAAATGTAGTCGCACTTCGCGTGCATAATGTGCTGGACAGCCATCATTCTGCAGACACATTGACCTCCGCGTAGCTAAAGGGATTCTCTAAGAAATGCAGATAACTTGGACCATTCAGCGTTTCTGGTAATTCAAATGGGCCAATTATTTTCCCATCTAATATTCCAGTCTAGAGGTTCACTTTAAATTGGTACTGCGACCGATCTTCCCTCATTAAATGAGGATTTTCTAATGCATAACTGTGTAAATTGTGCATGTTCATAAATCCATCTCTCTTAAAAGTGCTTTCATCAGACCATAAAATCATATTTATGAAATTGGGATCCTCTCTGTGTTTTTGCAGCATTGTCTGGCAAAACTGAACACGAAGTGGGTAATCACGGGGCAGCAACGCTTGAACACGTTGTATGTGGTATGGATGAAATCCATAACGACGTAATATTCTATTGGCAACAGATTTTGATATCCCTAAATTACGTTCAATGTTCCGTGTCGAAGTCGATGGGTCGTTTTAAATCTCTTGTAAAACATCTTCATCATAATCTCCTCTAGGTCTTCCTAATCCGCCACGATTGCCAGGCAAAACGCCTTGTGAGTATGCGAGATGCACATTTCGAAATACTCGATGGTCCGGATGCCTTAAATTTGGATATCTTTCTCGATAGAGTCTAGCTGCAGCACAAGAGTTACCTTGACATTCCCCATAGACAAAATGCATGTTGGCATATTCTTGAGGAGTATAATTCTCTGGCATATTTGTAACAAACGCACTACAATTAATCTTAACAGAGCCAAAGTAAATCGAAGTTAAAATCAATAGGCAGAACTCGAGTCCAAGATGCACAAAGCAAAGTTAAATTGTACCAAAAATCCAAATCACAAGGCCAACACGAGTTCTATTGGTAAAGCAAGTCTATTTAAGAAAATAAGAAACCAAACTAAATAAAGCACATCAAACGAATTGACGAAGTGTACTAAAATTACTAAAATACTCTTTAATCAGAAAGCCGACTTTAATTCGAATTTCGAATTGTGTTCCAATTTCAAATTGTGTATTCTTTGATTCTATTTTTAGTTCGAAATTCAAACTCTGAGCCTAGTAGGGGCTCTGGTTCCATACTATGGAATAACTGCAGTATGAGCTCCTTTTGGTGTAAAATATCAATATCTCGTAAACTGCTGTGTAAATTAGAAAATGCTGTACCTTTTTGAAAACAACAATAAATTTACTATCTTTTTATGTTGTGTGCCATATTAGTTTACAATACTTTTTTTAAATGAAACTCGATCAAAACCGCAGGCTAAATTTAATAAATTGCTATAATTAATTTTTTTCAATTATTTTTACCGACAAAGCATCATGATATGTAATAAATTTAAATAACATTCGATAGGATATGTTTTTAGTAACATCCTGCAAAAAACAGATTTACAAAATACCTAAATTTGCAGTGGTGGCAATCGACATACTGACGCAGGGCATCAAAAGTCACGAGTTTTAAAAAAATGCAAATATCTCGAAAACCATGAACTTTTTATTAAGGTCAAATTGACTTAATATGGTTGCTTATGAGCTGTTCTATCACCCCTCTTCATTTCGGCGTTGGTTTTAGGGACATCCTGTATACTTCATATGTATGTGCATTATAAAATGTCAGTAGCGGTATGTCAGCAATCAATAACAGAACATCGTATATATAAATGTTACTCAGACCATCGTTTTCCTGCTGAAATAGACATAATAGTATTTTGAAAATTATTTTACTTGCATCGCTGTGATTTGTGAGTAATTTTGGTAGATTATTATTATTAATAAAATGCGAAAATAATTTTAAATTTCTAGAATATTTCGCTCTAGGGATCCCCCTAGGGTACAAATACACCCTTTGTTTACATCAGTGAATTCAGTGATAATGATAATGATATCGATGACTTTCAACGTCAGATAGACAACAATAGAAGAGTACTCCCTGCCAGTAAATTAAATTAGTGCCACTAAAATCCGCAATATTTCGAAGGTTGTTGCTTTGTGTTATGTCAAAACACAATCATAAATAAATAAATAATAAATAAATATCAGACAATCTCACACAAATCGATCTAGTCCCAAATTAAGCTCAAGAAGTCTTGTGTTATTTATGGGTTATGGGTACTAGACGACGATATACGTACTTATACAGATAAATATATACTTACATAGAACAACCATAACCCAAGCAAAAATATTCGAGGTCATCACACAAATATTTGCCCTGGCCGGGATTCGAACCCGGGACCGCCGGCTCAGTAGACAGGTCTCCAAACCGAGCGAAACGCGCCGTCAAAAAATCATGAAAATATTATTTATGTGTATAGTGAGATAATTACAGCGTATGTGACAACCAAAACTCACTAAGTAACAAATACCTTCTTAAAAAAAAGCTCGTATCTCAGTGTCAATATACTTACTAGATACGAGGTTATGAAGAGTAGTAACAGAAAATTTAGTGAGTTTTGGTTGTGTGCCAGGTGGTATATATTTCCCTCACCATGTATGGTCAACCACATGCTAGTAGCATCATTCATACGAGTATGCCAAAGACCAATCGAGGCGTAGTTCTTATCAAATGCCCCAGTGATCTCATCACTATACTTTTCTAACATCTCCTTGAACACTTGTGACTCGGTTTTACTGTTGATGATGGCCAGATATCCCCCCTCCGTGTGGCAGGTGTAGAGTGCGCGGTGCCAATGTTTGCTGGACGTGTGAAACTTGTAGCAACTGCCGGTGCAGGGTTCGTACTCATACCCTGTCGAAATGTTAAATTTTAATTAATACGAATTGATGGAAACAGACTTTTGATCTCAATTAAAATACACTGGCTGGCAATTGGTTTTCACAGTGTAGGTACATGAAAAGAATCCTTATACGTTACATCAAGCGATCACCTATGATACTGTATTTGGATTATAGATTTTTACTTACGCGTTTTTTTACTACAAAGCTTAATACGATCATAGGATGTAGAGGTCACGACAATGCCCCTTACCTTCCTTGCGGCACTTATTGACAGTTAAACTACCGCTCTGGGCCGTCTGGGCGGCAGCAGTAGGGGCAGTCTGGTCGGCAGAAGTAGGGACAGTCTGGTAAGCGAAAGTATAGCCAGTCTGGTGGGCAGAAGTAGGGGCCGCTTTGCGGCAGAAGTAGGGGTGCACGCTGCCGCAGCTGACGTCGGCCAGCGCGCCCGCGGCGGTCAGCGCCAGGCAGTCCTCCCCGTTGTCCGCGTTGTCGGGCTGCCCCTCGGCCCACTCCAGCGACATGTCAGCAAGGGGCACACCTGTTAATTGCATTATATTTATGTAAAATTTTTTGAATGCCTTTGGCCTATTCAACTACAGAATAACCATAAGAATCGTGACAAATACTTGAATTGCGACTACAAGTCAGACAGTGTCTCGCCTCTTAAGTGGCCAGTTCAGCCTTTAGAGTTGTGGCGTGTATGATCATTGTGTTTAAAAAGAAAACAATATTTAGGCACATAGCTCAACCAACTGACCATCTAAAGACACGAACTCTCCCTTGGAGCTGTGGTCGTGTATCCCGGTGAACACGCTGCGCGTGAACAGCTTGTGCGCCTTCATCATGGCCGTCATTGCGGTGGCCATGGCACTGGACGTGGGGGATGCCAGAATACCACCTGAAATATAAAAGAAGAAAAATCATTCGACGATAGCCGAAAAACTTAGCAACAACTTAGTAACAAGTTGTAAATATAATGTTTGTGTAGTCGTGAATATAAGTAAAAGAGTATCGCCTTTATTATATGGCTCACTTCCAAGGTTTTCTTTAGGATGTTATGGCTTCCGACAAAAAATGTACTTTAAATAAAAACAAATTATGCCAGATGAAGCTTGTAGGGACTCGGAATGCGTGCAACACAGGGAGACTCTTTGGTGTTTAATTCCAAGTTTGAAATAGAAGCGGTTGTAGATGTAAAAAAACACTGACTAATTTGAAATTATGTGATACATCCGCGGTCCACACTTTAAATTTCTCTCTTCTCATCTTATTGTTGTAATGGCTATTTAGTTACTATTATATAAATTAGACATTCACAGCTGTAAAAAGGTAATGTAGGTTATGCGTAAGTATTTAGTGGTACCTTCGAGATAGCAGCGCAGACCGGCGTCCTGCCAGGTGGCCGGCACCATGTGCAGGCGCAGCCACGCGTCCGCCTCTTGTATGTACTCGTACTCCGTAACGGGGCTCCCTGCAGCATGTTTCCCGCCTGCAGAATATAAAAAATACTATCGAATCTCGGATTGATGAAAATTGCGTTCTGATAATAAATTGAAAAGTGAGTAAGTGATTCATGATGACATTGATGACCCTGTAGGAAATTTAATGATTAGACCAAAAGCACAATTGCTCTTACATTTGCTTAGGCGCTTTTAATAATCCCTTTTATAAATTAAGGTGATTAACTGATTAGGTGGATAGCTATCGTGTTGTACGAGGTTGCTTCCATACTTCCAAGTTCCACGCGGACGTAGTCGCGGGCAAAAGCTAGTAATATATAAAATAAAATAAAAATTCTGACATATCAAGTGATAATTGAGTAAATATTCCGAATTAAATATAGGCCACGTTATGGTATATGGTTCCGAATGAGAAACCATAGCCACTTAATTTTAGACTTACCAACAACTAAAAGAAGACACAAATATACCAATTTGAACATCTTCAAGTAATTAAATCTGCCAGAATTAGGCCGGTAATACTTATAGTACACTTACTTATTTATTTACCATATTAAAGGACTGTTTCGATGATGAACCAGTAAGTAAATTAAATAAAGTTTGCTTGCGCCGTCTTATAAATACGCATTATCAGTAGTTCGTACTGACGTACCTCGGTTGACTCGGTGGGTTTTCGAAGCTCGGGGATTTCGTCAACAATATTGTGTTCTCCGAACCTCCACCGAGTAGATATTAAGGTCAACCAAAATAAATAATTATTATCTATATTATTACTGTGTTCTGCCTTTTCGCAGAATTATTTATCGTTGAATGTTTACGCGGAATTTTCACATTGCAGATTTTTTTCCTCTATAGTCATACATTTTATATATTCTTGCAGAAATCATCCTATTGACATAGTACCTATAAAGACTCTACTCCGACGACAAGGAAGGGTGTTATAAATGTTATAATATAAGTTTACATGAGTATCTGTGTGTATGTCTGTGGCATCGCAGTAGTGTTTTTTTAGGCCTTGTCTATCGTGATGGTTCTTAGCTATGTTTGGTAAAAATGCCTTTATCAGTTTCCAACATATTCAGCGTTGATGGGAATAAGTGACCGGATCTTGGCAAATATTGTTCCAAATTTTGTTATGTTCAAATTTAGTAGCATTTTTATCACACTCATTAAGTGAGGGCCTTATGATGACCAGCTACTTGAATCGGGGGTTTTTAAATTTTGAATTTAGGTTATAAGTTATAACCCAAATTCTATTTAACCCTTTGAACGCCAAGAGCCACTTAAGTGGTCGCGTGCTGTCGTTACCTACCACGCCAACGACCACTAAAGGGATAATGGCGGATGCTGTCAAAGCAGTTTTCCTGCTGACAGATAAGGTATAGTCCCATCTCAAAATGTGGCTTATACGCCAATAATTGAAAAAAGAAAGAGCTAATTCTTTTTTCAATTATTGGCGTATAAGCCACATTTTGAGATGTTTGTTTGTTTTAAATAATATATCTTTAACCTCTCATCACACAAATACGGCTGCACGGATTTTAATCGCAGATAGCATCCAAACATGTCTATTGTCCATTTTGTTCAAGCAGGTCTCAATTAATGTGGATAATATGTAGACTTGTTAAATGTAATTTCCTATTTCAGAGCTACATTTTGGGCACGACTGGTCTTCACAAGAATCCTTGACTTCTCTGTACGAAAGGAATAAGGTTTTATGTGGACGACATTTCTAAGATTCCCGTTACACTGACAGTTGTAGAAAAAGCCTCAGCAAGTATTCTGTTCTAGGAAAAACAGTATACCTATATTATTAAAACAATGCAATAATAGTGCACCTATGTAGTAAAAGACATTTTGTAAATTATAGTCCCTGTTTGGATATACAATGAATAAAGGCCATTTAAAAGTAATTCATTGTGTTGTATTTTTTATAAAACTTTTGAATTTCAGCTCAATCGTATACCGGGAAGTGGTTGACAAATGATTTGCAGGATTAAACCTGAATATGCATGCATGTAAAATAGAAAAGTTAGAAAAACACATTTTCAATATGGCATATTTGAAAACCCCGCCAAAAAAGCCCGCTGTCACTTAGTTCATATACGTTGGCACTAGTAGTATTTAAAAAAAATATAGGCAACTTTTTTTAACGTAGTTACCGTTCTTCTCCTTGTGAGTATTATATTCCTTGTTGTTGACATACTTGACGTTCAAGTTTGCATGACGTTATACAACAATATTATTAAAGTCCGTCCCTTTCACTCTCGTGTTATACACAATATGAGTGAAAGGGTCGGCACGATACGAAGTTCAGAGTAGGCCCTTAGATACACATACACAAGTTTACCGGACGCCGCTTCAAGCATCATGCAGGCTTGACGGCGGGCTTGATCGTGTATGGCCTGCATTATCCTTACTTCATGCAGGCATACGAAATGTCAAATTTCATAGTTTGTTTATGTGAACATAATGGTAGGGGAGCTGGGGGCGTTTAGTTTGTCTCCCTTCCACTATCCCGAAACCCCTCTTGGGCTCTCTCTCGCACATAATAGTATAGGATCCCGATGTAAAACGACCTTCACCGAGATGTTTATTTGATGAAATGTATTTATCTAATATTAATCAAACCGGTGAAATGTTTAAAACTTTTTTATTATTATTAATTAAACATACCCTGGACTAAAATTTGTTAGGCAACCCATATGCAATATATTTATTGACATATTAAATTAAATATAAAATAAACATCTCGGTGAAGGTCATTTTATATCGGGAGCTTAGTCTATAACGCTTAACGCATAACCTGCTAAATTAAGAAGTCGTATTTTTACCCCGATCGTATACTGAGATACGACTTTTTAAATTAGCATGGCAGATACGTTCGATTTTATACCCCATATTTTTCATACCCCGGGTAATTAAAACCTTACCCATAAGTAAAACAAGACACAGGAAAACAAATTGGAACATCTTGACGTTACCAAACCAACCAGAATAAAATACTACTAGATCAGTAAAGTTATAGGGGTATTTTAAGCAACAATAATAGTTAATAATTATGGATTGCTCGTGATATCTCGAGGTGCAAACGAAAGACTGTAAAGTAAGCAAAACGCGCGCGCCATTTTATAGCATATTTTATCGGCAGCTTGTTTTAACGCCCCATGTGGGTTTTTTGTTTTGCTTTTATTAACTTGGGGTTGTTTAGTTCTTGTATCGAAATTTTCTAATTTGCCTTCACCAAAAGTTACTATAATATTATTGTTAAAAATAAGGAAAAAATAAACAGCAACATCATTTGGCAATCGTTAATAAGTTCTTTGACAATAATTAGGGGATTGCCGTAAGATATAATATTACGTCACCGCAGGCCGTAAACTTGGTATTTTCTTCCCGCTATATGGGGAGAAAATTTCAATTCCTGCCCAAGGCACGACGCAAAACTTTAGGCAAACCACGGGCGGTAATTCGTAAAGCCTCACCTTCGGTTCGGGCCACAAACCTGCTATCTGGGACATTCACGAATGCAGCGCACTATTATACAATTGTTTCATAATGAGAGGTCTTAATCCAAGAGTAGTTTCATAATTAAAAGTGTTTGTATGTATACTTCCATGGTCTTTCTTTTATTTAAGGTGCTATATACGAGTATGTTATTTGGAAAAAATAATCAGATAAAAACTGATGTTTTTTTATCGTTTGGCGGGTTTGATTTTCGGTTCACAGGTATTTTACAAGCTTTTATTTAGCTTGCATGGTATGTTTAAAGTATGTTTGTTCGGGTGAAATCTTGCAACTCAATTTTGAAGCAGATATCGTCAACCGATTGAGCTGAAATTTCGCATACTTACTTAACTTTGATGACAATACAATAATATGGTACCATGGGGCTGATCTGATGATGGAGCCGGAAGGTGGCCATAGGAACTCTATAATAGAAAAAGCAATCCTACCGAGCTTGGGCTCTTTAGAATCGTCTCAGTGAGCATTTGATGGATATCCAAAGAAAAGTACAGTCGGCTATAGAAGCTTGCCACTAAAATGTAATTTTTGACAGAAACTTATTTTTTGAAAACTTTGAATGCAGTGAATTTTTTTTTCAATATCAAAATGAAGTTTTCTTTTAGTAAAATTGTCTATCTACAATATTGAAGATACTTTCCCTCCATGTGGCATAGTTTTGGGTCGCCCTGTATATACATACATTCATATGTTATATATTGTATTATACAGGGTGTCCCTAAAACCAACGCCAAAATGAAGAGGGGTGATAGAACAGCTCATAAGCAACCATATTAAGTTAATTTGACCTTAATAAAAAGTTCATGGTTTTCGAGATATTTGCATTTTTTTAAACTCGTGACTTTTGATACCCTGCGTCAGTATGTCGATTGCCACCACTGCAAATTTAGGTATTTTGTAAATCTGTTTTTTGCAGGATGTTACTAAAAACATATCCTATCGAATGTAATTTAAATTTATTACATATCATGATGCTTTGTTGGTAAAAATAATTAAAAAAAACGAATTTAAATAAAAATAAATTAATTTTTATAAATTGCTATAATTCGTATGTAAAGAAATATAAGAAAATACATTAAATAACCGAAATCTACGACAACTATGCCTGCATATTTACTGAGAGTTTAGTCTTCGACCTATCCGCGACCCATTTATTTAAGTATATATTTAGTTATATAAGTATAAGTATATTGTCGTCTATAGTCTGTACTTTTAGGTATTTAAAAAAATCCATAACATAAGCCACCTCATAGATCTCATGTTTACGATATGTCTTTGCTGTGCGCGCCGTGAAATTATGGAATAAATTGTCTCCCGCCCTAAGGCAGACGCAGTCCGTAGCATCGCTCAAGGGGAAGTTAAAGGAATTGTGGCTGTCGAACGAATGATTAGGTTGCTGTTATTTTTATAATTATAATTACATTTATGTTGAATATTATGTATATGTATTTATATAGATATTACGTAATATATATTATATCGACTGTTTGCCTATCTCCCTCTCTGTTGGGTTTTGCTTTTTCATGTGTATTATTGTAAAGTTATACTCCTTTGTATTGTTGCCATACACACACACTCTACACCTACATATATACATATGCTACTACTACTATTATTATCGCATGTACGTATATATTTTTGTTTTATAATGATATTACGATTATTTATTTCTTTGTTTGTTTTCTAACTGTCGCTGTGGTTTGTTGCGTTGCCTTGTTTTAAATCGGGCTCCCTGTTGGGCTTTGACAGAATAACAGCGTTGCAGATTGCTTTGTTTGCGAATTGCAGCACCATGCTGAGTCAAAGCCTTTTTCTTTAACGCACAAATTGTTGGATTTATTGAAAAAATCTCTAATCAGCATACGATAATTTAATAGAACACTGTTATGCCTATAAAGTCCTGTCTGTGTGTGCTTTTATTGGAATACACATTTTTCTCTCTTCCTTTCTTCCTTTCTTACATACATATAAGCCTTATTGAGCTTAATTCGGGACTAGATCGATTTATGTGAGGTTGCCTGGGATTTATTGCATTTTTTTAGCCAAGCTGAAATTGAGACAATCGCTCGCTTCGCTCGCTCGGTCAATTAAAAATTATATAGTCACAAATGAGGAATTTCTATAAATAATTTAATATTGTTTAATAAGAATTACGTATCTTAATTTTACGCGATAGCGGTGTCTTGAGAGAATCCGGCAAACGTCATGTTATCTTTACCAAAGCTTAAATTAACTGCGTATTAAATGTAGCGAATATCGTTGTGACTAACTCATGTCCCCAAAAACGTTATAATCACAAAGAAAAATGCAGAAAACTCAAATCTAAATGTGTATGGTTTTACAACCATACTTCATAAACCGAAACAGAAATGGTGAAAATAGACTACATGCAGTTCGTTTTAGCTTGTAAAATTTGGTATGTAAACGAG
>CANQKS010000020.1:0-15824 GCA_947623375.1 Apotomis capreana | reverse complement strand
AACGCACTAGAGTAGTAGGGATTCGCCGATACTACGATACGGGGCGGACGGGCCTGATGGGCGGCATCCAGGGCGGATTTGGCGGACCACCAAACCTAAAAAAAAAAAAAAAAAAAAAAAAAAAGCGAGCGTTTGGAATAGGTCCCAGGACGCTCAGACAGCTCTGTCAAGACTTACAGAACGCCCTACGCTAACAATGCAACACCTTCCCCGACCCATCGACCCTTTTCTATTGTCTATCCGAGCTCGGGTTTTATTGCCCTCTCGGACGCCGAGCTCACTTTTATTACGGTCTACTATTGTTTCCCTCTTTTATATTTCTCTTTGGCTACAACTGTCTACAACTTCCTTTGCAAACGGTATACATCTTTTAAGAACATTCTTTAGGTAAAGCTGGACAAATACCTAAACATCTCATACCTAAACTATCAGACTAGGTCCGTCACCTTGGTTCTTATTGGAATCGCTGTTTCAACGCAGCCTGTCTCACATCGTGTCTTTACTCCAGGTTTCTTACAACGTGATATGTGCTACGGTGTACGTATCACTAATCTAAGCTAACCTATGCTAGATCACAATTCTAACCTAACCTAACCACCTAAGCTACAGGACTACGCCCAGCTAACGCAGGATACGTTACTTGACTACTTAACTTCAGGTAGCCTTACTTCAAAGTATGTCTCTTGTTACTCACTACATATGCTGCATTTGGAACGTTGTTCTATTTATATATTTTATCTTGTTCAACTTAACATTACTTCTAACTTAACTATCACTTAACTTCAAAAACTAATTTTGAAGAACTGCTTTATATACTTACCTACTTAAAACCAGCTACGAGCACAGCACAGTTGTTTTGGTCTTAAGAACGCTGTTCTAGCCTAACCTAACCTTGCATAAATTTGACTACGTACTCAATGTTACTTTCATTTCTTTTTTGTAATAACCGACTTCAAAAAGGAGAAAGTTCTATGTAAAAATATTGCATGTAGCATAAGGATAATACGAATCTAATCTTACAATAGTAATGCGGTATTTTATACAGTAATAACTGCTTCAAAACTATACTAACTTATTTAAGCTGTAAGTTAAAAATACGAGTTCTATTTTTGCATATTTATTTATTTCGCCAAATATTATGTTCTTGAATAGATGCTTAAGAAAATACCTGAATAAACTTTGTAACTTGTACTAACGTGTATTTGTAGTGGGCTGAACTAAACTCGTTGATTTTTTAATTTGTTTGTTGGGTCCATATTGTTTGTAAAGATTTATGACAGGTTTCTTCTCCGAATCATCAAAAGATTCGAAAGTCTATTATAAATTTTATTACTGTTTGTTGGTGGCTGTTGGGCGCGGTACAAACTAGTCGAAACGTGATTTTAACGGTAATCTATTGTCACATCCTTATAAAAGCCGATGGACAGTGACGATCTATAAGTATTCAGAACCGAGTCGTGCTTGTTACCAGAGCTCTCTCAGTGTACAGTGACATAGTGTTGAATCGTGCTACAGTGCTTATAAAAAATGGCAAATGTAAGTATGTACTATTTTTTATAAAATATGTATGTAGTATTTTTATGTACTATTTGTTTAACAGTGTTTTTTTTTCTGTAACTTGTGTTCATCGTGTTACTTGTTAAGTGTGTTAATCGGATGTATAACTTATTGTTGAATATTGTTACAGTTCACGGAAAACACTTTCAAGAATTTTTATTACCCTGAACCTGAACATGATGATTCAGGGAGTGATGAAGAAGGCACACTCGGTTTTAAAGTGAAACAAGCCATAGCGAAGAAACGTCCTGCAAATAGTATCGAGAGTTTCTTTGAAAAACCGCAGAAAAAAGTGAAACCAGTGAAGAGATCTTCCAGTGTGTCGCAAAGTTCCCATACCGGTGTTGCTTACCTATCTTCGGGTAAAGACGATGCTGCGTATGCATCACACCTTATTAAAATAGAAATATACGATCTTGAAAAAGTTAGGAACATCGCACCAGAAGAGCACTGGAAGCACGCCGATGTGAGATTAAAATCTTACATCTCAACTGAGCAAGATCCACAGCTTGAGACTGTCCGTGATGTTATATACAACATGACGAAAGACATAGCTTCGAAGGACACGTGCGTGAAATATTTTATAAACAATACGAAAAAGTAAACTAAGTGTTTGTGTAGTTTTAATACTAGGTTAAAACTGTATTTATTATATAAGACATTAGATAATATTTTATAACATACCCTTGTGTACTACTAGTATTATATATTTCTTACTGCTTAAACAACAACTTTTTGTTATTCAAAATTGTTAAGACTCGTTTTATAACCACATGTTGTAATTTGTTTTGTAGCCTAATCATATTGATCTATTTCCCTTTGCAAATGTATAAAACTCTCCACCCTTTAATATAAAATCACTAAGCTACGTTTGTTATTTTAAGGAAAAAATTTGTTGTAATGTAATCACTATTTTTAGGTAAATAAGGTATAATTAAGGTATTATTTATTAAAAAAATCAGTTTAGTATATATATATTGTTTTATTTCACAAAAATTGACTTAAACATATTTCTTAAAATTAAATCGTTACAAAGAGAATTCTCAGAAAACAAACTCAATAAATCGCTCATAGTTTTTCCTTGATACTTAAAATATAAATAAACTAAACAATATTCGCCACAAACTGAAGTAAAATGATTTTGAAGTGGTCTTTGGTTATAAAACCACCGTTTTGCATTTCTATTCAAAAATAACTTATGATAACCAGTAGGTTTCCGACCAAATGAGTCAAAGTATTCCCCTACACCTTTAGCATCAATATGCATTGCAACCCAATGGGAACCTGGTTTCGAATCAGGGTCCAAATTGCTTACAATAAAAACTGGACGAGCAACCCAAATAGGGATTCGGTTAGCAGCAAAAACATTTGATTTAAATCTAGGGTTAATTTTTTTCATACAATATTGAATTTCATTAGTATCCATAATAAATAAAATATGTATACATTCATCGATGATGTTACAAACACAGATTAAGAAGAAATGAGATTAATTGTTAATTTCACTGTATTTATATTTATTTTAACTGTTGTAATCTACAGATACATCACGATTTTTGTTTATTTCAATAACATTATCAAATTCAGCGTACACAATACAGTTAATAGTAGTGCTCAAGGCATTATCAAAACGAACTTCTATCCGAACACTTCCGTGTCTTACAAGGTTCCAGTGTGAGGTAGAACTGGCTGACAGGTCAGGCGTCAAATCGAAACATAACAAACAGTAACCTTCCCCGTAATCGGTTCTGCTTATTGCATTACCTTCATTGTGGAAGTGAATACCAGTCCCAGAAAATAGAGTATGATATGTTGATGCTATTAAACCAGAACTAAATGATGGTTGTAATGTTCTAGAAGGAATTTCATGACCATCTACAAATAAACTAAAAGAGTTCATATTATAATTTTGAAAATTGAAAGGGTTCAATGCAAAATTACCATTAAACGATGAATTTGATACAAAACCAATTATACATCTTTTAGGTACTTGTCCAAGAAATATGTTATCTAAAGTTTTACCCTGTATTCCTGACGGTATTGTAAGTACCTTTACTTCTGCTCTTGTGATAGGGTATTTTGCAGTTGTTGATGCTAGCACTTTCTGATGAGCTAACAAAACACTTGGACTGATTCTAGCTCTTCTTATTATGAGACTAGCGTCCATTATTTGTACCTTAAATTTCTTATCTTGGTGACAAATAAGATTAAACGATTCTTTTGATCGCACTAACTTAACACGCATTTCTACACCATTCACTAGAAACTTCTCTTGGTTAAACATATCACCATGTAAATGTCCAATCATTTCAACTTGTTTACTATCTGTAACAAATTCCATCCTTTTGTGAAATCCTTTGTTATTTGCGTCAACGGTGTCCATATAATGTGCTGTATCTTCATACCATAACCCACAAGTAAGGTGAGTTTTTTTAGCGGCTGGTCCATAGTTAAGTAGATTTTCCATGTAAGCACGGTAAGCATATGTGTTGTTTGGTGGCGAGATTAGTTTTTGATTTAAATATACGTCAAGTTGATTAAAAAGGGAGTGCAACCAATTATTAACGGGGGCAACTTGAGTATCAGGCTTTAACTTTGTACCATCCTGGTTTAATATTTTGGCGTTTATATGTAATAATGTATGTGATAAGTCAATGTAGTCATCACCTGAACCGGGGACTTGAAACTCAATAGGACCATCATCACTTAAAGATGAGATTGGTTTATAATGAACCCACTGTCCACTCTCAATACTTGTCTGTGTCGAAGGCAGGGCAAATATATCTAACTCAGATTTTGCACATTCACACGAATGATTGTGTAGGAATGACATGATTTACTTTGAAAATATATCGTCACTATATTTATTTCTCTTAGCTCCTCTTCGGCGCGATGCTTTCAAGGTAATGAGAGGTTCCCGTCTCTTAGTTGACATTTTATACCCAGATCCCGACATCAGAGAATCGATCTTTTCATCAGCTTTTCTTTTTAAGTTAGCACTAGCTTCTTTAAATCGAGACCTAACTGAACTATCTATAGGGCGTGAATTTACCATATCAGATAACAAACCAACCCCCGCATCTAACGCTTCTTTTCCAACAGTTTTAAAACCACTAGACAACAAAGGAATTACTGACCTAAACAGTCCCCCCAAAAAACTTCCAATCCCATGCCCTCGCTGAAACGGAACACCTTTATAGACAATTCCTATACCAGAACCAGCTTGATGGGTATAATAATGATCGTAGGGACAAGAGTGAGATGATCTTTTATAATTCATCTTAGCCGTTGAAAGTGTAGTTTCACGCAGGAAATTCCGAATTGAAATGGCACTCTTGCACCGGTAGTTGTTCTTATATCTATTTCCATAGTATCAAATTCTC
This sequence comes from Apotomis capreana, assembly GCA_947623375.1. NCBI lineage: Eukaryota > Metazoa > Arthropoda > Insecta > Lepidoptera > Tortricidae > Apotomis > Apotomis capreana. The sequence continues at coordinate 10,884 of CANQKS010000020.1, read as the reverse complement.
TACGTAAAACAGGTACATAATGAGCGGGTGAGAAAATGTGTGTTTTATATGCTCCATAATGGAATTCTGTTGGATCTAATGGTATTATTCTAAGCAACGTAGTTATAACATCACCAACTACCTGTGGTTGTATGATGTCTGTATAAACAAATAATTGTGATGGTAAGCCCAAATACAAATTAACAGGATTTTTACCAAATGAAACTTGCCGTAAATTTGTTTTCGGTTTAAAACCTAACTGTAGACTTAGTATTGGGGTTGTTATAAGAGAAGTTATATCGTTATTAATTGTTGCTACCCCAACCATTTTGGTTAGATTATCATATCTAAACTTTACATTATTTTTCAGTTGTGGGTTGTCATTAAAAGCTTGAATAAAATGGTCAACGTTGTCATATGTAGTTGCTGGTATATGAGTTTTTATATCTACAATTTTGGCTATCTTGTCAGTGGGTGACACTACTTTCTTTTTTAAATAAATCATATTTTCATGATCTTGAACATTGTACATTGAACAAGGGTATTGAAATTCTACTAAGCCAACTACCCATTCTCCTTCCAACTTTATACTCCTGGGTAATTTGGTTAAGAAGTGTGCAGTCGTATTATCGGTATAGTAGTCCGAGGAACTGTTACTTAACAATGTAATATAAAAGCTGTTTTCACTCATATTTTTTTTAAGCTTGAAGCGAGTATCCAAGAATTAAATTTGTTAGGATAACCTCGCCACTTCACTAGTACTTCTTTTCTGGCACCAACCCCACGTGAGCGTATTATTTTATCAATTTTATAATCAATGGAGGGGAGATAAGTCACTTTTTGTAATTCCTTAGAATAAAATGTACCAACGATAGGCTCACCTTCTAAATCTCTTAACGTATACACAACTCGTGGAAAGCGGTTTATTATTGAATCAATTCTAAATATTTCGTCACTCCAATTAGTTTCGTAACCCTTTTGAAATATATGTTTATATTTAGTAATTCTAACATGATCACCAACATTTAGTTTTGTGATTTCCAAAGTAAGTTGTCTATCCTTTTTTCTGTTATACAAATTACACCAAACAGTCATGATATTATCAAAATTTACATCGATAGGGCGCATTTTAATACTAGAATGATAACTGTGATTATAAGAATAAAGAAGTTCTTGCAAAATATCTATATATTTGTATGTATTCTTATGAGTAAAGTAACGCCACATTTTCATTTTAAGAGTTCTTTGAAACCTTTCTACTATACTTGCTTTAATGTCAGGATTGTTAGTAGTATAGTAGTTAATGTTTTTGCTCCTAAAGTAATCCCTTGCTGCCTTTGAAACAAATTCGGTGCCTTTATCAGATTGGATGTGACGAGGAGTAGAATTGGCTTCAGTAAATATGCTTTCAAAACAATTTATGACGGTTGTGGCATCTTTCTTTTTCATAGCTCTCGCAAAAGCATATTTACTGAACACATCAATAACACACAGAATATATTTGTATCCATCATTATATTGACTGTAAGTACCCATATCACTCAGATCAGCTTGCCAGAGTTCATTAAAGTTAGATAAGACGTATCTATTTCTTGTGAATCGCCTTTGAACCGGTTTATGCAGTGTGTACGTTTCTTGAGATTGTAACCAGTTCTTTACTTCGTCTTTGTTCATTCGTCCTTTCATTTGTTTACTTAATTTATTTAAACTACTGTAGCCTGCTGGATTAGATACATCGTAGTATATTGCATGAATGTCTAATAAGGGCTCCATCTTTCCCAATCTAGTTTCTTTTTGTTTGCCTTGAGCAGTACACTTGAAAGAGGTGTACTGGCGCTTGTGTCTTTAAATGACGATGACGATCGAGCACTTGATGGAGCAGATGATGCGTGAGGTTCACTCGATTGAGGTTTATTTATAAATTCTAGATTAGTAGGATTACCTATACAAGACGTAGGAACTTTTATATCTCTTAAAAATAAAGCAAACTCTTCCCATCCTGTTGGCTTAGGGCGTTTAAGAGATCTAACCGTATCGCTTACCAGATCGAGAATATTGCTGTTTGGAATAGTTCGATTGTTTATTACAACTTCACCATTTGTTTTCCACCATATTTTTGGTCTGCTTGACACAATACAAGTCAATAATGTTCTGGTTTTTTTCTCATATGATTTTGGTAAATTATCTATAATACGAGATGGACTGAATAGTACAGTTTCTGGATTTTTTGTACCAGACGGTGTAGCTGCAGTAACTGCAGAAACATCACCATCTGGTAGTGTTTTATTTGCAACTGATTCATAATTTTCATCCTCCTCCTTTTTGTTTACTTTTAAGTTTAAATCCTTACTTTCATCGTTGAGTTGATCAAACCCCTCCATCACTATTGGTATTTTAAATGGTTTTCGATCTGATTCAATAAAGTGCAAAAATCGTTGTAGTGCTTGAGAATATAATGCCCACTTTTCACGATCATTAATTTTACTCTTCAGGATTTTTTGCATCTCTCCGTCTAGGCGAGATGATACATTTTCGGGTTGGCTATCATTTCGTTTGAGTCTTTCAATAAAGTCTGGTTCAACTAACAACATTTTTTTTGTGTTTTCCATTTTATTTTATGTTACGGAGCTTACTAAGGCACTTAAAACTGCACCTAATATAATAGGTAGAAATGCACCTCCTTTTTGAATAATAACAGTTTTCCTCAATTTGTGTTTCCCTTTCGAAACTAGTTTTCGTAATGTGTCTTTATATTTGTTTAGTTTTGATTTATCTTTTGATTCCAGTGGTATTTTCCCTTTTAAAACGTTATAAATACACTCACAAATAATATTAATTTCTTCATCTTCACAAGATTTTAGCAACGCTGTGCGATACTTTGGTTTAAGTAACTGCAGTGCTTCAAGTAAATGTTTATATGTGTGTACTCTTGGATGCATTATTTGGAACTGATTAAAACGTGTTGATTCTTGTCGTATTTAAACCCTTTCTTGGGAACATATACGGTACAATGCCCATCAAAAGGAAATATTTTAGTTTTAAAACGACATATGTCATCGGTATTTTGCTTCAGATCAATCATAAGGTAACCATGAGCATCTTTAGTGGCATCTTTGTAGGCTTCATCTACAAATTTTGGGTTCTCCGGATAAACTTGTCGTGACAAGTAGCGAATTTGTGTTTTATCCCTCGGGTTTTTGAAGTATACAATATAGCTGGTATTCAATGAAATATCACGTTGTCCTTTGCCTTGATGAAATATGTTTTGAGTAATATAAAAAACACTTAAGTTTCTATGGTGACTTCCTTTTGTAAAAATATCAACGATTCGTCCATCCGATTCTCTCATCAAGTCATCAATTATGAGAAGCTTGGGCTTTTTTCCATCAAATAAAGAAAAATCTGGTATTCCTTGGCTATAATTTACATTTTCCAGATTGTACAAAGGTTGCATTTCATCATAACACCAAATAATTTCATCAAATTCAACATTACATACTTCTTTTGCATTGTTTAAAAAATTGGTAACAAACTGAGTTTTACCACACCCACTTGGACCCGCTACTATTGTAGTGAAAGGGTGGTTAAAATGAATCATTATAAATTTTTAAATATGTGTGTTCATATGTTAACGGATTGACTTCAAATGAGAAAATTTCTAGACCATAGCTTTTTAAATAAATTTGGTAAAAAAAAATGGGGTAACAAATAAAAAAAAAAACAAAAATTTTGCTAATTATTTTTTAATATTTATATTATTCTAGATAAATCACATAAAAATTTACAAAAACATATTTTTTGCCAATCATTTTATTGCCAAAACTTAAAAAATAAAAAAAAACATCCTAAAATACAATATTATGTACAAAAAATAAATATGAAAATTGAATGTTCCGTGTTTTTTTTTTTTTTTTTTTTTAAGAATTATGAGGTATTTTATAATGACCCCACGCAAGAGTATCCGAAGTGTTTTTCAATAAATATCGTTTTGTGTCGTTGTAAGATAATGATATTTTATTGACATTTTGCGTAAATAAAACATGCTTTATTGATCGGAATCGTAACATTTGAGCATGTTGTATATTTCTATCAAATAAACAACTTTTATAGTCGTTAAGGGTTAATTTTTTGGTAACACACTTGTTTATTCCTTTAGCTTTGGATATAATACCACTATTTTGAACATCTAAGGCATACATTTTTGATCTAAGACCAACAAACTCTTTCAAAATTTTGCCATTATTTTCGTCTTTAAAAAAACCTAACCTCTTTTTATTTAGTAATGGTAAACCATATGCATTGTTGGGTGGGTAATCAGATGTATCATAATACAAGTTCAGGTCAGATTTAATGTCCTCATAAAAGTTAGCAGTGTTTATTTCATATATTAAGCTATCAGTATCCGTGTAAAGGAGCTTGAGATTTTCCGTATATTTGTATTTCATATAATTGTAGTGGAATTCGTACATTAAAGTTTTCGATAGATCTAAAATGCAGAATCCAAGGTAAATTGGTTTGTTATAAAAGATTTTTGTTTTTTTCAATTGCACAGCAGCTAAATTCTCAGAAAATATTGATAAACTATGAAATTCAGGTTTAGATATTAAGGACTGTACCCCTTGGGATTTTCCGCGATTTTCCCAGTGACTTAATAATTTAACATTCACACGTTTCGTGACATTTTCCATTGTTTTACCAAAAACAGAATTATTCATAAGTTTAAAGAAATCTTTTTCAAAATCAGATGTCGCCAGCGAACGCATTCGGGTATTCAAATCTATGTAACTTTTTAACCAAGTAGATTGTTTGAACTTCAACACACGATGGATTTTCACTAAACGCAACCCATTTTTTAAACATTGTTTAAGATTTCTGTAATGTAATACATAATTATATTTATTGTTTAAATTGGGAATCAATTTTTTTTCTTTAGAATCACCTAGACATACATTTTCTGGACAGAACGGCAAATCTGAATGAGAGTCATGTAATTCCTTGGGGTACTCTAGATCAACTTCTAATATAAACCCATATTCAGCATCGTCTGAAACATTGAAATCGGTATCTTTATTTACCCATTCAAATTTGCCAGACGGAAGACATTGTGACATAGCCCACCCATAGAGATTATTTGCGTCTAAGTACATGAGAAAAGATGAAGGAATATTTGGATCATAGTCTTCCATAAATGTATTATTTGCTTTTGCATGTCTGTTGCTACATTGGGAAATCCCTCCTCGAATGTTTTTCGCTATAAAAGCTATTTTGTCGACATCTGTTAAAAGTTCTAAACTTATTTTGGTAGTCCTCAACATCGAATCAAAGGAAATTCCAGGCGCGGTATAATAATGGGCGGGATCTAAACCATATGTCTTAAGACACACATTTCTAAAATTTTCAAATATGTCAGTTAGTAATAAAACATCTGTTTTCAGATAAAGATTGGAATAATCCCCCATATTTTTGCATTGGAAATGAGACCAAATATCTTGAGCATGTAGGAAATCGTTTTCGGAAATGTGACTGTCAGTAAGAGAACTATAGAATTGATCCTGTGTAGGAAGCGAAGTTAATTTCAGTGAATCATACGAAGTCATGTACTCATATGGATAGACACCCTTCCGTATTAGACGTTTAAAGTCTTCTTCACGAGGAAAGTTCAATTTCAATTCGTAAAATTGGTCAGTAGTCAAGTTTTTAGCTAATTTATCCAAGCTACTCGACATAAATTTAAGAGAATCGACAAATCTCAATTTTACAACACGATTATTCACTTGTAAAGACTTAGAAAACGAAATATACTTTTCTTTATTTTGTGGGATTAGTTCTATGTCACCATCTTCAAGACCAAGTCCATGTACAATAAAATGACTATCGTAATTGCTCAAATTATGGAAAAATACAGGTACAAAATTGGGTGGTTTGTATTTTTCAGAACAAAATTTATGTGCAACGCCTTCGTAAAGTCCAGTATGATAATTATAAGAAACGGTTGAGTCATCATTCAAATTTCTATCACAAATATAACAAGCATGGCTTTGCATAATGTCTACCTTATTAGCATCTGTTAGAGGGAAAGAAGTTTTAGCAAACGCATTACTTTTACAAATAGTTTCTAAATCTTCTTTTATGACTTTCATAAATGTTTTTGCACAGTCTTCACCTGTATATGTTCTGTACACAGATAACTTGTCATTATAAGAACACTTAATATAGTAACCGAAGCTATAAACTTCATGTTTTTGAATATTGGTAGTAGAAGATGTACTGGGGTTGTTAGAACAGGATTGAATTGGATTTAAAAATGCCTCAAAATCAGCGTATACAACAAAAGGTACTCTTAATTGTCGTTCATAATTATTAAAAGTAACTTGATTCGATGGAACATATTCGTTAAACCAATTTCTTGTGTCTTCTTTTTCGGATGGTAAGTTTGCGCATACGTGGAAGCAGTCGTTTTTTTGATGTTGGTTTAGTCTCTCGTGTGATGTAAATTTAATTAAGCAACCATCGCAAATATGAACAGCATGTTGTGCATTTGACAATTGCTTAGACACTAACCTCGATAAATTTTTGATAAAACAATAATGTCCTTGGTTATCTTTAGTTATGTACAACAAGTTTAAGTGATTAGACTTTTTTAATTTAGTTAAATGTAGTGGGCCTATAACATCGTGTTTCTTGTTTTGAGAGTTGTACTCGAGACCAAACACATTAATGCTAATATCATTATTTTTTTCAAATTTATGGATATCTCCCAATTTAAATGGAAAAGTTAAATTTTCAAAGTTCAATTTATTCTTATGTAATATGTATGAACTGACCATATTTGAATGACTTTTGGGTTCGTATAAACCAGACAATACAGCCCATCGAAAACACTCATGGTCATTGTTTTTTACATTAATAACCGCTTTTTTATTCTTTATATCACGAGGTAATTCGATAAAAGAAGAGCCGCGTAATGGATTATATTTGTTAATATTGAGATCGATATGATTAAATGTTACTAAACTCCACCCACTATCTTTTCTTTCAAAGTTTGACAACCTTATCACAATTTCATTTACTAGGGACGTAAAAACAGCAGCTTTATCAGTGCTGATATCAACAATACTATTACTTAATTGGAAATCAAATGTATTATTTAATTGTTTGGTATCTTGTGTAAAATTTGCATTAAGAATAAAATTTACTTTTAAAGCGTGATGTTTGTTAAGTGAACGATCTAATAATGTAAAGATCTTATCCTTGTGTTTTTGTAAAATAGTTTCGGGATCAAGAGGTTGGTGATCCATTTCATTAAATAATATTCTGTAAGTAGCGACTCTGTTTTTGAATGCATTTTCAATTAATTGGACATTAACATATTCACTATCGGATCTCAACACATTATTTTTGTGAATATTACTATTTAAATGGTTACCAAAATATCTTTTTGACACGAACTTTTTACACACCGAACATTCAATTTCAGAATTATTTTTTGTACTTACATTGACATCGGATAATGGTTCTTCGCTTGAGGATGTAGACATATCACGACTGTTGGAAGGGTAGTTTCTCTTCACTGGTACTTCTGCACCCGTACTTGTAGCTGTCCTTTTTCTCCCCCGTCCTACTTGGTTAGATCTGTAATAGAAAAAGTGAAACGTTAGTATTTAATACAAGATTTAAAACTTCAAAACAATGATTAAATTATTATCATTATACTAACTTAAGTTTTTTCGACATTGCTGGCAATATGCCTGCATTGTTAAAACCCCATCAATGACATCTGATGACAAGTTATGCATCGACTTATTGATATGCCCATCACATGGTGTGTAATAGGGTATAATATCTTCATCTTCCAAAAGCGCCTGAGGTAATTGATTGTCAATATACCACAATCTTATGTTTCTATGAAATACTTTTAAAATGAATCCTTTGCTTAAAACTGCAATTTTGTCGTGGGTTAAACTAGTTCCCATATGAAAGTATCCAAGCACCATTTTTAAAACAGTATTTTGTACAATACACAGACACAGTACTAGCACAAACACAGTAACTGGAATAATGAATGATTTCTACACCAGAGACGTCGCTTATAAAGAACCTTCCAGGATCCCCACCCAACAGAGAACAATGAAACTGAGCCATAAAAAGGCAACAACTCAATGACACTGGTCAATGGTTTTGTACAAGTTTGAACAAGAATAAACTGTTTAAATTGCATGTCTAAATATACAAGTACAATATCAATAAACAATATAACAGGTTGGAACAAGAGTACTCACCCTTGACTATGCAGCTGGCTTAGTAATTCCCCGATCTCATACATTTCTTGATCACTTTCAATTTCTTCGCATAGCGTGACGAGCTCGGAATCGTAAACATCACAGCTTAAAAAGTCCATCGTGAGATGTGTCTAAGAAAATAGTGATTACATTACAACAAATTTTTTCCTTAAAATAACAAACGTAGCTTAGTGATTTTATATTAAAGGGTGGAGAGTTTTATACATTTGCAAAGGGAAATAGATCAATATGATTAGGCTACAAAACAAATTACAACATGTGGTTATAAAACGAGTCTTAACAATTTTGAATAACAAAAAGTTGTTGTTTAAGCAGTAAGAAATATATAATACTAGTAGTACACAAGGGTATGTTATAAAATATTATCTAATGTCTTATATAATAAATACAGTTTTAACCTAGTATTAAAACTACACAAACACTTAGTTTACTTTTTCGTATTGTTTATAAAATATTTCACGCACGTGTCCTTCGAAGCTATGTCTTTCGTCATGTTGTATATAACATCACGGACAGTCTCAAGCTGTGGATCTTGCTCAGTTGAGATGTAAGATTTTAATCTCACATCGGCGTGCTTCCAGTGCTCTTCTGGTGCGATGTTCCTAACTTTTTCAAGATCGTATATTTCTATTTTAATAAGGTGTGATGCATACGCAGCATCGTCTTTACCCGAAGATAGGTAAGCAACACCGGTATGGGAACTTTGCGACACACTGGAAGATCTCTTCACTGGTTTCACTTTTTTCTGCGGTTTTTCAAAGAAACTCTCGATACTATTTGCAGGACGTTTCTTCGCTATGGCTTGTTTCACTTTAAAACCGAGTGTGCCTTCTTCATCACTCCCTGAATCATCATGTTCAGGTTCAGGGTAATAAAAATTCTTGAAAGTGTTTTCCGTGAACTGTAACAATATTCAACAATAAGTTATACATCCGATTAACACACTTAACAAGTAACACGATGAACACAAGTTACAGAAAAAAAAACACTGTTAAACAAATAGTACATAAAAATACTACATACATATTTTATAAAAAATAGTACATACTTACATTTGCCATTTTTTATAAGCACTGTAGCACGATTCAACACTATGTCACTGTACACTGAGAGAGCTCTGGTAACAAGCACGACTCGGTTCTGAATACTTATAGATCGTCACTGTCCATCGGCTTTTATAAGGATGTGACAATAGATTACCGTTAAAATCACGTTTCGACTAGTTTGTACCGCGCCCAACAGCCACCAACAAACAGTAATAAAATTTATAATAGACTTTCGAATCTTTTGATGATTCGGAGAAGAAACCTGTCATAAATCTTTACAAACAATATGGACCCAACAAACAAATTAAAAAATCAACGAGTTTAGTTCAGCCCACTACAAATACACGTTAGTACAAGTTACAAAGTTTATTCAGGTATTTTCTTAAGCATCTATTCAAGAACATAATATTTGGCGAAATAAATAAATATGCAAAAATAGAACTCGTATTTTTAACTTACAGCTTAAATAAGTTAGTATAGTTTTGAAGCAGTTATTACTGTATAAAATACCGCATTACTATTGTAAGATTAGATTCGTATTATCCTTATGCTACATGCAATATTTTTACATAGAACTTTCTCCTTTTTGAAGTCGGTTATTACAAAAAAGAAATGAAAGTAACATTGAGTACGTAGTCAAATTTATGCAAGGTTAGGTTAGGCTAGAACAGCGTTCTTAAGACCAAAACAACTGTGCTGTGCTCGTAGCTGGTTTTAAGTAGGTAAGTATATAAAGCAGTTCTTCAAAATTAGTTTTTGAAGTTAAGTGATAGTTAAGTTAGAAGTAATGTTAAGTTGAACAAGATAAAATATATAAATAGAACAACGTTCCAAATGCAGCATATGTAGTGAGTAACAAGAGACATACTTTGAAGTAAGGCTACCTGAAGTTAAGTAGTCAAGTAACGTATCCTGCGTTAGCTGGGCGTAGTCCTGTAGCTTAGGTGGTTAGGTTAGGTTAGAATTGTGATCTAGCATAGGTTAGCTTAGATTAGTGATACGTACACCGTAGCACATATCACGTAGTAAGAAACCTGGAGTAAAGACACGATGTGAGACAGGCTGCGTTGAAACAGCGATTCCAATAAGAACCAAGGTGACGGACCTAGTCTGATAGTTTAGGTATGAGATGTTTAGGTATTTGTCCAGCTTTACCTAAAGAATGTTCTTAAAAGATGTATACCGTTTGCAAAGGAAGTTGTAGACAGTTGTAGCCAAAGAGAAATATAAAAGAGGGAAACAATAGTAGACCGTAATAAAAGTGAGCTCGGCGTCCGAGAGGGCAATAAAACCCGAGCTCGGATAGACAATAGAAAAGGGTCGATGGGTCGGGGAAGGTGTTGCATTGTTAGCGTAGGGCGTTCTGTAAGTCTTGACAGAGCTGTCTGAGCGTCCTGGGACCTATTCCAAACGCTCTAAGTAGGGGGCTATTTGTTTTTTTTTTTTTTTTTTTTTTTTTTTTTTAGGTTTGGTGGTCCGCCATATCCGCCCTGGATGCCGCCCATCAGGCCCGTCCGCCCCGTATCGTAGTATCGGCGAATCCCTACTACTTAGGTTCA
>CANQKS010000019.1:0-18282 GCA_947623375.1 Apotomis capreana | reverse complement strand
AAATATATGAACACCATTAAAGTTAATTTCAGACCAAATAATCTAAATTACTGTTAAATGGATGTCACCAATATTTTATATTATTACTTCCATTTTAGTCATTTTTGCTGAGGCAAAAAACTAAATGCTCACCAAAATGGCTTTTTCTCAAACATCCAATGAAATGTCTTTACGTTCCTTAAAATAGGCTCGGTAAGTATCGCTTTTTGGGCGCAACAACTCGAGAAGACTGTAAAGGGATTTCATACTGCTTTTCAGGCCTAGGCCTGCAAAGTAACTTTTTTTTGGTTTCAACAACAAGGTCATCCACACAGCTGGCTGGTTTGACAAAAAGCAGATTTTGTTTTTAAAGGTTGGTTGTTAGACACTTAATGTGGAAAAAAAATTCAAGATGGCGACTTTTTTTTTCAAAATTTCAAATTGGTGTTAGGCGGCTAAAACTCGGTATCGGGGGGCTCTCGGGGCTCAAAAATATGAATCTGAAATCTTGTCCGAAAATTCGGTCAAATTCGGAAAATATCGAAAAAAAAACATTTTTTTTTTCAAATTTTCAAATTGGTGTTAGGCAGCTAAAACTCGGTATCGGGGGGCTCTCGGGGCTCAAAAATATGAATCTGAAATCTTGTCCGAAAATTCGTTCAAATTCGGAAAATATCGAACAAAAAACGATTCAAAATTTCTAAATTGGTGCTAGGCGGCTAAAACTCGGTATCGGGGGGCTCTCGGAGCTCAAAAATATGAATCTGAAATCTTGTCCGAAAATTCGGTCAAATTCGGAAAATATCGAAAAAAAACGATTTGTATGGAGAAAATTTCAAATTGATATAGCATAGCTAATAATGACTACCGCACATTATGGAGCGTTTTTTAGGGATATAAAAAAAAAAACTAACCTAACCTAACCCGGCCGAGTCGGATCTGCTCTGAAAGGTGATCAGGATTAGATGGATACCTAGCTGAAACACTAATTTATGAAAACAATATTTGGTGAGCAAAACATCCATTTTGGTGAGCAAAACATCCATTTTGGGAAGCAAAAAGATATTTTTTGGTAATAATTTTGATGTTTTATGAAAACAATATTTGGTGAGCAAAAAATCCATTTTGGGAAGCAAAAAGATATTCTGACTCAACATAAAATTATTCTGGTGTAATGTATATCGATTTTGGAATACAAAATGATTTAATTTGGGGAGCACTGTATAGAGTAAGTTAAATTTAAATGGAAGCAATTCATTTTATTTGGAACTTAGTTTTGGGGTATAAAAGCCATTTTGGTGAGCGTTTAAATTGTTCCCTTTAAAAAGTACTTTTTATTATATTTTAAATTCAAATTACATTCTATCCGGAATTGGCGAATTGGCGATATGCGTTGGCAACACTGTTTCGGCTCAAACCGAAGGCGGGTGGCGGGCGGGGTGCGGCGCCTAGTATAGTATACCCACAGACAGTCGCACGCGCACGCGCCACACGCTGGCATTAATTATTGTCATCACGGAGTCACGGAGCTCTGATTGTGCCATTTTATTTATAGTTATAAATATTTTAGCGTCAGTGAGTCCGTAAAATGGAAGAATTACTAGAGAGTTGGGAGGTGTCCGTAGACACCATCAAAATATTTCGCGGTGAGTACCAATATATAATAGTATAAAGTGTAACCTAACATATAGTTTGATAGTTCTTTGATAAAACGAAACTCATTTAGAAACAGGATACAATAATGTTCATTTATTTTCATAAGTACAATCTCTTTCAGTGCTTAATTCTCTAATTTCTCATCGTTTTACAATGTTTTCTTTGAATCCCGCGTAAAAACCAATCTGATTTGAAAATGGTCCATACACAAACACTCACTCCTCATGTAACAAATTTTACCCTAGATTTAGCAAAAATCATCACAGTTCTAAGATACGTTTTCCATTCGTCGCGGTAAACATATTTATTTTGTTAGTTTGTTTTTGTGAACAATAACAACGCTAAGTGAATTATGTCGACAATACACGACACACTTTTTTTAGGGAAACGTTAAAAGTTGAGAAGCCATGAAAATATGGCGCAATCGTTTCGAACCCGGCTTAAATCAGCTCTTTTTTTTAGATTGAAAATAATTGAATCGTGTAGATTCCGCTAAAATATGCATGTTTTGTAAATTCAACTTTCTTTTTCAGATTAATATTAAATATTAATCTGATACCAAAATTTCTCAGTAAATTTTACCGAAATATTTTGGTTAAAATGTCAGCCATTTTGAAGGGCTCTCAGACTTTCGGAGTTGTGGTTTTCTGCTAATGCTGTCAGCGCACTTTGAACTCGCACTAATATTATAAAGAGGAATGATTTGTTTGTTTGTTTGTTTGTTTGTTTGTTTGTTTGTTTGTATTGAATAGGCTCCGAAACTACTGGACCGATTTGAAAAATTCTTTTACCATTAGAAGCCGACATTATCCCTGATGAACATAGGCTATTTTTTACCGCGGGAAAATGCTTCATTCCTACGGGAAAACGGGTACAACGGTTGTAACTGATAAACCGGTAGATACCACCACATTCAGTACCTAATCAACTTCTTGTAACTTTTAGATCACCAGATAGACATTACATGTCTCGAGGGGATCAGGCAACAAGAATTGGATATATTGATTCCTGAAAACAAGTTAAGAGATAGGATAAAATTTAATATTGGTTTAAAAAAATACAAGGAAGAAATGGAGACAGTACATTCTGTAAGTATATACCAAACTTTAAAATGATTTAGTTTTTATACTCTTTATTTTATGATTTTATGTACTGTGTTAATATAGAAACCATTTCTGGGAATCCTATTCCGTAATTAACAATTATATTGGGACAATATTACACCTAATTTTTCGACTTTGACGTGTACTAGTTACCAGTGTACGCTACAAAATACTTACTAAGGAGAATTGAACTTATCGATTGGCAGACGGATAAAATTTATCTTATACTTTTTCGAATGTCTGTCCACACATGTGTGACATGTTGAAAATTCGTGGGACACCATGTATATTACTTTGTATTTATTATAGAACACTGACTCCTTGGATACTGATGCACTCTCACTGTCTTCGTGTGAGCTATTTGCAAGTGACAAAAGCGACCAGAGCAAGGTATTTAACCATATATTGTAATTTTTGAATGTAATGTGTGTAACATGTTGACTTGTATATCTATATCTATCTATATGACTATGTTTCTAACAGACTTCAAAGAAAGGAGTAGGTTCTCAATTTATTGGGATATTTTTTTATGAATCTTCACCGATTACTCGGAGTATTGGACCAATTTCAAGAATAATTTTTTTGTTCGATTGAGATAGTTGGTCAAAAATGACAAAGTTAATTGAAATAGTTGTGATGAAAATGTTTACAAGTTATGTACGTTTGCATGGTTACCTATAGTCTGTGTGTAGTTATGCCATTTGTTTACATTAAGTATCCTTTCTTGTATTTGTTTTAGTTCAACTTACAAAAAGTATTAGCAGATAACATGCGGGGGCGACAAGCTTTACAAGCTATAAAACAAAAAAAAATTGATCCTAGCTCACGGAATAATTTAGTTCATGCTATCGTAGAGTACTATCTCAAAACATTTAAGAAAATGTCAAAAGTTGATTTTGAAGCAATTGCTACTGAAATTGTGCGGTTGTGTCCTACAGAGTGCAAGGTTTTTACAAATATTAGTTTTTTAATTCAGTAGTTAGTTTTAGAAGTAGATAGCTCATTGTTAAGATATCCGGTGTATTCCCATTTATCCGGGGAAAGATGCCCTAGCCTCAAACTATAGTCAGTCAAATCAACTGCTTGCTTTAACTATATACCTACTAGATTTAGATTCATTTATTTCATGTGAAAATAACTGTATACATTTGCATTAAATATTCAAGAATATAAGTATTCACATCATGATCGTCAAAATAAAAATATAATAATAAATTTACTTACTTACTTACTTTACCATTCCAGGAAACTTATTATGTACCGAGTAGAACTGTAGGTCACAAAAACACCATGCCTGCTAAGGGAAAACTTGTGGACCGATATTATAATCAGATGAGGGTGTTAAGGACATCCGGAGTGCTTCCTAAAAAGCGAAAATTTAGCTCTGAATCTTGTGCTGAGTGTTCCGACAGTGAAACTGAAACCACAAATGAATCGCAGGGTATGCTCTTCTGCAGCTTTATTTATTTACTTTTTATTGATAATTCATATACTTAAGTATAAAGGGTGGACCTAATCCTAAGGTGGGATAAGACGGGGACCTTAAGGATTTTCTTAAAGAAAGTACTTCGGTTTTTACTCAAAATTGAGAATTTTACTATGAGAATAAAACAGCCTTTCTTTGAATTCTTTCAGGATCTGATGAACAATGGCTAAAAGTCAATCGTGACCCCTGGCCGTTGGTTGAAGAGAAATGGAAAAAAACATGTGAATATCGAAAAAAAAATACTTATGATAGTAACGCTGTGTTAACAACAATGCTTAATGAATGGCCATGCCTGAAATCGAGCCATGGACACCGACTAGTAAGTATTATCGTTATTTTGAATGTATCTTGTGCGTATGGCACCGAATAACTTTTTAGAACTTTGAATCCCTGTAAGTGGGCGGTGTTCGCTTTTGCTGATCGCAGTTGATGATCAGAAAGTTGCCTTTGGCAAGATGAACCTTTTGAACCTGTCTGTCTGTCTGTCTGTCTGTCTGTCTGTCTGTCTGTCTGTCTGTCTGTCTGTCTGTCTGTCTGTCTGTCTGTCTGTCTGTCTGTCTGTCTGTCTGTCTGTCTGTCTGTCTGTCTGTCTGTCTGTCTGTCTGTCTGTCTGTCTGTCTGTCTGTCTGTCTGTCTGTCTGTCTGTCTGTCTGTCTGTCTGTCTGTCTGTCTGTCTGTCTGTCTGTCTGTCTGTCTGTCTGTCTGTCTGTCTGTCTGTCTGTCTGTCTGTCTGTCTGTCTGTCTGTCTGTCTGTCTGTCTGTCTGTCTGTCTGTCTGTCTGTCTGTCTGTCTGTCTGTCTGTCTGTCTGTCTGTCTGTCTGTCTGTCTGTCTGTCTGTCTGTCTGTCTGTCTGTCTGTCTGTCTGTCTGTCTGTCTGTCTGTCTGTCTGTCTGTCTGTCTGTCTGTCTGTCTGTCTGTCTGTCTGTCTGTCTGTCTGTCTGTCTGTCTGTCTGTGTCTGTCTGTATGTCTGTCTGTCTGTCTCATACATCATATAAACTTTTTCTTTTTAACCTATTGAACGCCAAAGACGACCGCCACGCCCGTTACTAAACTTTTTGCTGTGGCCTCAGTGGCATGGTAAATAGTTTCAACGCTTGGCGTTCAAAAGGTTATTATTTTTAACTAATTCAATATATAAACCTACTTTCAGATTGAAATCGATTTTATCTATTTGTATCCCGAAAGAGGTTTAAAGCTTTTTGAAAAGTGGGACGACTTCCAAACAAAGGCTACAATCCTGCTTGAAAATGACGTTTCCTTAAAACCGGAATTGAAGGCACTATTGAAAAAAGACGATGAGAGTAAGAAGTACTTATATAAATATTTGCTTTATTTCATTTTATTACGCGTAGGTTGATTTTACATTGTAAGTGCCTACATCTATATATAAGATAGAAGTCGCCGGAGTTGATGGCGCGACAGCTCTTGACCGCTATAGATATAGGTTAAAAGGTTAAATGTAAGCTTTCAGCAGAATCATCGGGAATCATCATTACAATCTTAGAAAAAGTATGCCTTCACTTAAAATTCTCATGATATTTGAACTATCTACTCAATTAAATAATGGCTTGTGTTTAAACGCCTACCAAATATGTTGATAAATTACTTCCAATAAATTCTTAATACTTGCCAAAACGTATGAATGCTCACCAAATAGTGTATCACAAACTATTGTATAAATAAAGCTAATATTTCTTTTTCTTACATGCTATAAAAATATGTGAACACCGTTAAAGTTAATTTAAGACCAAATAATCTATATTATTGTTAAATGGATGTCACCAATATTTTATATTATTACTTCCATTTTAGTAATTTTTGCTGAGGCAAAAAACTAACTGTTGACCGTGAAATTTTTTGTTATACCAAACATATTACTACTCATCCCAAACACAAGTAACTTGTTTATCGCTTAACGCATTAACGCATTCAATTAATATATGATATGGTACTTAAATAAATATTCGCTACTATTTAAATACTCACCAAAATGGCTTGTATATCCTAAAACTAATAAATATTAATAATAAATTGTGTATTGCAGAGACACTGTCCTTGAGTGCCGTAAATAAAAAATTTAAGTCAGCCTGCCGTCGTCGTACCTAACCTAAGCCAAGTCGGACCTGCCTTAAGGTGAAATAGGTAATGTTAGTAATCATGGAAATATAATTATTTCACTTGCATCAAGCACTGTCCAATCGCGACCGATATCAAATTCTTCGGTTTCAAATTATCTTTAAATAATTTCACGTACTCAATATTGTGTTCCGATATCAATGACTCTAAATGACAAATCGAGTTTTCATTAACACTTCTATCTAAAACTGTTTCCACAATTTGGACAAGATTTAACCTTTTGAGCGCCACAGTCGGCTGTGGCCGTCAACAAAAAATCGTGCCCCTGACGCCACGTCGGCCACAGCCGTCCAAATTTCAATGATCAAAAACTTTGTAATTCTAACCGCTACAAGTATTTTTCAATCCCTGTTGATTTTTGGGGCACATCTTTTTTTTACTCTGGCGTCAGTGGCAAGGTAAATTGCTAGACCACTTGGCGGTCAATAGGTTAAAAGCAAATTCCAAACGACGATTTCTTGTTTCAGATACACGTGATTTTGCACTGTGCTGTTTGTTGCCGTACAAAATTAAACCTACATCCAAGGTTCTACATCCCGACAAAAATAAATTTAATAAGGTGTCAATTGCTGAATGTAGTGAAGCTTTTATACTGCAAGTAAACGTAAGTTATCTTGAATTTCTATATTTTAGTTTATACCCGTCTGTCCCTCTCATAGCCTCTTGGATTTCACTCTTCAGATATGAGTTACACATGCATTGTGATGAATAGATAAAATACATTTACTTTTTTTTTTTTTTTTAGAATTATGCGGATGTTGAAGAAGCTTTGCAGAACAGACGTAAATCCTACAACAGGAAGGGACTTACATGCCAACCAATAATCGTGTGTGTAGGTACGTCTGCAGCTTTCGAAGCATTTTACGTGGCGGTGGACAACGTCAAGTACAGGTTCGATTGTCTAACCAAAGCTCTTGATATATGTTTCAAGTGTATAATGGTCTTAAACCTCGCTTATCCAAAAGAATGTGAACAGTTGTGGATATTTATCCAGCAATATTTTTACGACATTCAACTCCCATCCGATAAAAAATTCAGCCAAGTGGCCACTTTTATAAAAGCTTTGCACGAGTAAAAAGAGTGACTAGAAATTGGCACGATGTGGCGTTGTTCTAATTGTGTCAGTCAGTTCGATACTACTAAAGGACTTATACTTCATTTGAAAGTTATACATAGTTTATCAACAGATTCTACATATTATTGTAATCAAAATAGCTGTGACAGATACTATACCAATGTTAAAAGTTTTCGAAAACACTTAAACACACATTCCTCCGATTCCTTTGACTGCACTGCAACCTGCAGGAATGTAAATGTAGACTCTGACGTCATTCAGCCCTTTAATACTTCGTTGAGTAGCCCCAAACTAAAACAGTTAAAAACAATAAACGACAGTTACAGAGAAAATTTAGACAGTTCTTTGGAATATTTAGCCACTTGGTTATATGGTCATAGCGACTTGAATAGAAAAACAGCTAATAATATTCTTGAACAAGTAACACAGCACGTTACTAAACCAATAGGGAGAATTTTATCAGAACAAGTTCTACCTCATGTAAATGAAGCATCCATAAAATCAGGTTTAGACGAAATTTCGGAGATATGCATGAATCCTTTTAGCAATACATCAACAGAACATAATCTAGTAAAGAACTTGAATAAAAAGGGGTATTATATTTTCCCGAGAACGTTCATAATTGATGATTCGTTAAATATATTGCATAGAAATTCAACAGTGTGTATCCTTCCTAAAAAACTGGTCTTATTTTACCGCTTGCAAAAGTTTTTAAATGTTTTTTTGAAAAGCCAGGCATGTATAACATTATAACTGAATATATGCAGGAATTACTATCTGATACAAGTTCATGTACGTCTAATATTATTCAGTCATCTTATTGGAAAGATAAAATCGAAAATAATTTGGAATCAAATATTATAATTCCGCTGCACATTTACTTTGACGACTTTGAATGTGGAAACGCATTAGGAAGTCGTGCTGGCCGTCAATCGATTGCTGCTACATATTGCCAAATAGCCTGTCTTCCACCTCAGTACTCCGCTATGTTAGACAATATATTTGTTGCAATGCTTCACTATACTTCTGTTAAGTCATTTGGCAATGGGATTATCTTTCGTGAACTTTTGAAAGAGTTACATTTATTAGAACACAAAGGTTTAGACATTAAGGGTCCTTATGGTCCAGTTAAATTATATTTTAAGCTGGCTTTAATCTTGGGTGACAACCTTGGATTAAATACTGCTTTAGGATTTAGTAAATCTTTTTCTAGTAATTATTATTGCAGGATTTGCAAGGGACATAAAAGTGATATGATAACAGAATATAAACAGAATCATCAATTATTGCGCACTCGAGAAAATTATGAGAATGACGTCCGTTTAAATGATCCAAGAAATACTGGTATTCGTGAAGAATGTGTGTTTAACTCATTGTCTACGTTTCACGTAGTGGAAAACTTGAGTGTAGATATTATGCACGATATCTTTGAAGGAGTGTGCCATTACGATCTGTGCCATATAATCTTATATTACACTGAACATGAAATTTTTTTCGATTTAAACACTCTTAATAATCGCATCCAAATGTTTAATTTTTCACCACGCAAAAATATTCCTGGAATAATAAAAAGAGAATATTTGTTGAATAAAAAGTTACACACAAGTGCATCGGAAATGATGACATTGATTTATTCCTTACCCCTTGTAATTGGAGATTTAATACCTGATGATGACGTCGTTTGGAATTTGCTTTTAATTCTTGTCCAAATTGTGGAAACAGTTTTAGATAGAAGTGTTAATGAAAACTCGATTTGTCATTTAGAGTCATTGATATCGGAACACAATATTGAGTACGTGAAATTATTTAAAGATAATTTGAAACCGAAGCACCATTTTATGATTCACTACCCACATGTGATGCGAAATTTGGGTCCACTCAGAAATTTGTGGTGTATGCGTTTCGAAGCAAAGCATAAAGTACTTAAAAGTATCGCTAATAATACTACATCAAGAAAAAATTTACCTTATACTTTAATTGTAAAAGATCAATTAAACGCAGCTAGTAGAATGCAAAGTGGAGAACAATTAAAGGCAAAAATCAAAATTGGAAAAATTGATAATTCTGATATAATAAACTTGACAGACATTTTAAAATGTATCCCACCTAATATTTCTTTTGGTAATAAAGTGGAATGGGTTGAATACAATGGCATTAAGTATGCTACTAATAATATAATTACCACAGCAACATCAATAGGCTATCAGTTTTACATTCTAAAGTATATACTTCATACGAAATCTGATGACATACTTTTGTTATGTGTAAAAATTACTTGTTTTGGGTTTAATGAGCATCTTCGATCTTATCAGTTAAATATGACTGATATCGGTCGCGATTGGACAGTGCTTGATGCAAGTGAAATAATTATATTTCCATGTAATTATCATACTTTAGCAAATGGTGATACGTACTGTAGGGTACGATATATTTAAATAGTTAGTTAGACAATCGAACCTGTACTTGACGTTGTCTCCATTTCTTTGTATTTTCTTAAACCAATGTAAAATTGTATACGATCTCTTAATTTGTTATCGGGAATCAATATCTCTTATTCTTATGGCCATATTGTAAAGCCATGATAATAAATAAAAAACAAAGTAGACATAGATAATTTATGCATGACACATACTGTATAACTCAATTATCTACAATCATACTCTTTGACAGCACACAAGTTAATTTTCTTTCGATAACTAAGGTTCTCTTTTTGACATATTAATTAAATTGTTTATATTTAACTTTAACACTTTCACGACCAACAACCCGCATGCTGCACGCTCGTAACTTATACTCAGCTGCCGGCTAGCTCGCCTGGTGGATTGTACTATAAAAGCGCCCACCTGGCTGGCTCTATCGGCGTCTGGGGTGTGGTTGCGCCCACCTAGCGTGTTTTACTTTCACGATCAGGTAGAAAAATTAAAACTACCCCAGAAACCGACAACGCCCGCTAAGTGGGCGCAACCCCACCCCAGTCACCGACAGAGCCCGCCAGGTGGGCGCTTTTTTAGTACAATCAGACAGGCGAGCTGACGGCTACCTAGTAAAACTTACAAGCGCCTACCAGGCGGTTGTTGGTCATGAAAGTGTCAATACTGAAATATAAAAAAAAACTTTAATTTTTGGTACATACTGAATGTAATGTCTCCATTTCTTTGTATTTTCTTAAACCAATGTAAAATTGTAGACGATCTCTTAATTTGTTATCGGCAATCAATATCTCCAATTCTTATGGCCATATTGTTAAGCCATAAAAAAAAATAAACAATATAAACATATTGTATATATACATGTCATAACTTTCGTCGACTTGCAGTATAAAAGCTTCACTACATTTAGCAATTTATTTATTTGTCGGGATGTAGGTTTTGTCGGGAGAACCTTGGATATAGGTATAAATATAAAAAAAAATACATGCCAAAATAAAATGGTACACTCTGAGCTCCGTGACTCCGTGATGGCACAGTGCAAAATCACATGTATCTGAAACTTTGTGGAAAAAGTATAAGATTAATTTTATCTGTCTGCCAATCGATAAGTTCAATTTAACTATTGACTTAACTAGTATACGCAGCAAAATGACAAGGACTAAATTTGTTCTTGCCGTTTTGCTGTCTGAACTAGTTAAGTCAAAGTCAAAAAATTTGGTGTAATATTGTCCCAATCTAATTGTTTATTACGGTATAGGATTCTCAGAAATGGTTTCTTTATTAACATAGGTCGTAAAAAATCTTACATCCCAATTAAACACTAAATCCAGCACAGTACATAAAATAAAGAGTAACTACTTTATCTTCGGTATAAAATTCAATAAAATTAGCTGAAAATTTGGCAAAATTAAAGGACAACTTTTATCTCATTCTCTTGCGTCACACACATCCCTGTGGGAGTGTGGGGAAGCCATGACAGGGCTTTGCCCTCTGTGGCGGCATCTCCTCCGTTCGCAACTACGAACGGGACGTCTCATTCTGAGACGATTTATTTATATCTCTTCTTCCTTCTGGCGGTGTATCGTTCGTTTGCTGCCTGTACCAAGCTACAGTGCAGACGATGATGGTGGAGGCGAGGCTGGTGGCGATCTTGCTCAGTTGCACGTTGGCCTTTCTGCGGCTTTGCGGTCATGTTGGCCAATCTTTGGCGTTGTGGGCACCTGGTGTTCCAGGGGACTCAGTCGGGGGGCACGAGCTCTCTCGGCAGAGCCCTGCCCCGTACGTCTGGTGGACGAGCGTGGAGTGGCGCGATCCCCTCGAGGCTGGGAATCCCCGAGTGATCAGCGCGGCGGAACATGGCTCCAGCCAGTTGCCCTATGAAGGCGTCCAGCCCTTGCCATTTCAGGTCTCGGTGATTGATCTCGGTGATTAGCATTGTCACATGTTTCTTCGTGTTTGGTTTCCCCGTTCTCCACAGAACCGTTCTCTCCGTCGGTAGAGGGTTCCGTGGCTAGCGCGGCGGCCTCCTGCTGCTTTCTAAGTTCCTCAGCTTTATCGTCATCAATTTTCTTCATAACCTTCTCAGCTCTCCCCCACACATCGTCTCTCACCAGGTCCCGCATGTGACTGCGGTTGACTGCGGCTTTGCGGTCATGTTGGCCAATCTTTGGCGTTGTGGGCACCTGGTGTTCCAGGGGACTCAGTCGGGGGGCACGAGCTCTCTCGGCAGAGCCCTGCCCCGTACGTCTGGTGGACGAGCGTGGAGTGGCGCGATCCCCTCGAGGCTGGGAATCCCCGAGTGATCAGCGCGGCGGAACATGGCTCCAGCCAGTTGCCCTATGAAGGCGTCCAGCCCTTGCCATTTCAGGTCTCGGTGATTGATCTCGGTGATTAGCATTGTCACATGTTTCTTCGTGTTTGGTTTCCCCGTTCTCCACAGAACCGTTCTCTCCGTCGGTAGAGGGTTCCGTGGCTAGCGCGGCGGCCTCCTGCTGCTTTCTAAGTTCCTCAGCTTTATCGTCATCAATTTTCTTCATAACCTTCTCAGCTCTCCCCCACACATCGTCTCTCACCAGGTCCCGCATGTGACTGCGGTTGACTGCGGCTTTGCGGTCATGTTGGCCAATCTTTGGCGTTGTGGGCACCTGGTGTTCCAGGGGACTCAGTCGGGGGGCACGAGCTCTCTTGGCAGAGCCCTGCCCCGTACGTCTGGTGGACGAGCGTGGAGTGGCGCGATCCCCTCGAGGCTGGGAATCCCCGAGTGATCAGCGCGGCGGAACATGGCTCCAGCCAGTTGCCCTATGAAGGCGTCCAGCCCTTGCCATTTCAGGTCTCGGTGATTGATCTCGGTGATTAGCATTGTCACATGTTTCTTCGTGTTTGGTTTCCCCGTTCTCCACAGAACCGTTCTCTCCGTCGGTAGAGGGTTCCGTGGCTAGCGCGGCGGCCTCCTGCTGCTTTCTAAGTTCCTCAGCTTTATCGTCATCAATTTTCTTCATAACCTTCTCAGCTCTCCCCCACACATCGTCTCTCACCAGGTCCCGCATGTGACTGCGGTTGACTGCGGCTTTGCGGTCATGTTGGCCAATTTTTGGCGTTGTGGGCACCTGGTGTTCCAGGGGACTCAGTCGGGGGGCACGAGCTCTCTCGGCAGAGCCCTGCCCCGTACGTCTGGTGGACGAGCGTGGAGTGGCGCGATCCCCTCGAGGCTGGGAATCCCCGAGTGATCAGCGGCACAATTTTCTTTAACTAATATAGGTACTTAATACAGAATGTACTGTCTCCATTACTTCTTTGTATTTTCTTAAACGAATGTTAAATTTATCTAATTATCTTCAATTCTTTTTCACGATGTGGCGTTGTTCTAATTGTGTCAGTCAGTTCGATACTACTAAAGGACTTATACTTCATTTGAAAGTTATACATAGTTTATCAGCAGATTCTACATATTATTGTAATCAAAATAATTGTGACAGATACCGATGTTAAAAGTTTTCAAAAACACTTAAATACACACTCCTCCGATTCCTTTGACATCACTACAACCTGCCTTCTTAAAATAATGTAAAGTTATACCATAATTATTGTAAAGCCATGATTTAAAAAAATTAAAAACAATGTATACAGATAATTTATGCATGACACATACTGTATAACTCAATTATCTACAATGATACTCTTGATACTACACAAGTTCAAGTTTTTGACATGTTAGTTAATTGAATTGTTTTATATTTCACTTTCACAACCAACAACCCGCCTGGTGGGCGCTCTTAATTGTTACGCAGCTGCCGGCTAGCTCGCCTGGCGGACTGTACTATAAAAGCGCCCACCTGGCGGGCTCTATCGGCAACGGCGCCCGCTAGGTGGGGGCGACCCCACCTCAGACGCTGATAGAGCCCGCCAGGTGGGCGTTGTTTTGGTATAATCAGCCAGGCGAGCTGAAGGCAATGGACCTAATTATGCTGCATGGGCATTTGTAATTTTTTTGATATCTATTAAGTATGCAGGCCACACACGCTGTCGTGCTAAGGTAAAAGGCGACCTTTTGGTACGGAGCTCCATACAAAAAGGTCGCCTTTTAGCTTAGCACGGCAGCACGTATCTTAAGATGTAAGTTACAGATTAACTCCTCATGTTATCGAAACTCTCTCGGTTGCGCAATCGACCCGTTCATTACTTAACGTGGCATTTCCACGGTTGACATCTGCCAAGCTCACAACTTCGTTTCCTTACACAATTGTGTGGACAGGTGCTACTAACCTTTAAGAGATTTTACGAATTCAGAAAAGAAGAGGTAAGGACGTGATTGACGTGACTGCAGACTTTTATAATTACCTTTTTATAAGAAGTTAAGCCGTCTCGTGCTGAAAAATTCAAGTACTTTGTAGTTGTAGTCCCTATTTAGAGTCGTAATAGTATTGGTAATCAACGTGAAATAAAAATGTGTTGTAACTATTTCTTTGGCGCTGACGATTCCACACGATACTGATAAATTCTCACTGCCTATTATACAACATAAATAAAGTCGAAAATATGTTCAATAGGAACTCTTTGATACAGTTATATACTTAGTTCTACTATCGTTATTACACACTGAAGATGATTTTTACGCATAGAACGCGGTAGTGTCATATATTTACATACTTACAATTAAATTATAAAACTTACAAACGCCCACCAGGCGGGTTATTGGTCGTGAAAGTGTCAATACTGAAATATAAAAAAATCGTTAATATTTGGTACCTACATACTGAATGTAATGTCTCCATTTCTTTGTATTTTCTTAAACCAATGTAAAATTGTATACGATCTCTAAATTTGTTATCGGGAATCAATATCTCCAATTCTTAGGGCCATATTGTTAAGCCATGATTAAAAAAATTAAAAACAATATAAACATAGATAATTTATGCACGACACATAATTGTATAACTATTATCTACAATCATACTCTTTGATACAACACATGTTCATACTTTTTGTTTCGATAAATAAGGTTGCCTTTTTGACATGTCAATTGAATTGTTTTATATTTCACTTCCACGACCAACAATCCGCCTGGTGGGCGCTCGTAATTGTTACGCAGCTGCCGGCTAGCTCGCCTGGCGGATTGTACTATAAAAGCGCCCACCTGGCGGGCTCTATCGGCATCGGCGCCCGCTAGGTGGGCGCGACCCCACCTCAGACGCTGATAGAGCCCGCTAAGTGGGCGCTTTTGTAGTACAATTCGCCAGGCGAGCTGACGGCAACCTAGTAAAACTTATGAGTGCCCACCAGGCGGGTTGTTGGTCGTGAAAGTGTCAATACTGAAATAAAAAAATCTTTTAAATTTGGTACAAACAAAGACACAGTTAACTATACAGCCATAGACCTTAACACGTTCTACTTATGTTTCTGTTAGTTTAAAGATGTACACGTACAGTTATCAGTGTCTTCGTTTGTACATACTGAATATACTGTCTCCATTTCTTTGATTTTTCTTAAACCAATGTAACATTGTATACGATTTCTTAATTTGTTATCGGGAATCAATATCTCTTATTCTTATGGCCATATTGTAAAGCCATGATAATAAATAAAAAACAAAGTAGACATCGATAATTTATGCATGACACATACTGTATAACTCAATTATCTACAATCATACTCTTTGATAGTACCTACACTAGTTAATTTTCTTTTGATAAGTAAGGTTGTCTTTTTGACATGTTAATTAATGTTTCTGTATTTTAGTTTAACTGAAATAAAAAAATATTCCAAAGACATACTTTATTTTCTTTAATATAATATTACAATATCTCTGACTATCCATTAATATTTTATCTTTATCATATTATTTTATCAATCAGTTACTGGGTAGTCATAGATTAAAAAAAAAACGTTTGTTGGATTGTCACGAATAAGTTTACAACTATGTAGATCATGAATAAAGTTTGTTAATGTCTGTTATAGCTATAATATTGTGTGTTGTGAAAGTATTAATATTATGAGCTGTTCGTAGGGTTTTATCAAATGTAGCTGTTGGTTATACTTTAACAGTACATACTTAGTATTGATGTTTAGAATTTGGTGAAGTAATGATAGTTGTTTGTAGAGTATATGTATTGAATCATTTCTTGGATTTACCAAGTGTTTTATCAAGCAATCAGCTGAAGCCCCATGATCAATGCAACCACTGCTTCAGTGTATAGCCTACAATAGCTTTCATTACTTCAACAGACATTATTGGTTATTGTAAACATCAATACCAGTATTGTTGAAATATAACCAACATCTAGATTTGATTGTTTCTACTGAAGCACCACGATAAATCCAACAAATGCTTCAGTATACCCTACCAACGGCTTTCATTACTTCAACAGACATTATTGGTCAGTCTAAACATCAATACTAGTATTTCTATAGTAGGACCAACATCTAGATTTCATTGGTTCTACTGAAGCACCTCGATAAATCCAACAAATGCTTTAGTATACCCTACCAACGGCTTTCATTACTTCAACAGACATTATTGGTCAGTCTAAACATCAATATTAGTATTTCTATAGTAGGACCAACATCTAGATTTCATTGGTTCTACTGAAGCACCTCGATAAATCCAACAAATGCTTTAGTATACCCTACCAACGGCTTTCATTACTTCAACAGACATTATTGGTCAGTCTAAACATCAATATTAGTATTTCTATAGTAGGACCAACATCTAGATTTCATTGGTTCTACTGAAGCACCTCGATAAATCCAACAAATGCTTTAGTATACCCTACCAACGGCTTTCATTACTTCAACAGACATTATTGGTCAGTCTAAACATCAATATTAGTATTTCTATAGTAGGACCAACATCTAGATTTCATTGGTTCTACTGAAGCACCTCGATAAATCCAACAAATGCTTTAGTATACCCTACCAACGGCTTTCATTACTTCAACAGACATTATTGGTCAGTCTAAACATCAATATTAGTATTTCTATAGTAGGACCAACATCTAGATTTCATTGGTTCTACTGAAGCACCTCGATAAATCCAACAAATGCTTTAGTATACCCTACCAACGGCTTTCATTACTTCAACAGACATTATTGGTCAGTCTAAACATCAATACTAGTATTTCTATAGTAGGACCAACATCTAGATTTCATTGGTTCTACTGAAGCACCTCGATAAATCCAACAAATGCTTTAGTATACCCTACCAACGGCTTTCATTACTTCAACAGACATTATTGGTCAGTCTAAACATCAATATTAGTATTTCTATAGTAGGACCAACATCTAGATTTCATTGGTTCTACTGAAGCACCTCGATAAATCCAACAAATGCTTTAGTATACCCTACCAACGGCTTTCATTACTTCAACAGACATTATTGGTCAGTCTAAACATCAATATTAGTATTTCTATAGTAGGACCAACATCTAGATTTCATTGGTTCTACTGAAGCACCTCGATAAATCCAACAAATGCTTTAGTATACCCTACCAACGGCTTTCATTACTTCAACAGACATTATTGGTCAGTCTAAACATCAATATTAGTATTTCTATAGTAGGACCAACATCTAGATTTCATTGGTTCTACTGAAGCACCTCGATAAATCCAACAAATGCTTTAGTATACCCTACCAACGGCTTTCATTACTTCAACAGACATTATTGGTCAGTCTAAACATCAATATTAGTATTTCTATAGTAGGACCAACATCTAGATTTCATTGGTTCTACTGAAGCACCTCGATAAATCCAACAAATGCTTTAGTATACCCTACCAACGGCTTTCATTACTTCAACAGACATTATTGGTCAGTCTAAACATCAATATTAGTATTTCTATAGTAGGACCAACATCTAGATTTCATTGGTTCTACTGAAGCACCTCGATAAATCCAACAAATGCTTTAGTATACCCTACCAACGGCTTTCATTACTTCAACAGACATTATTGGTCAGTCTAAACATCAATATTAGTATTTCTATAGTAGGACCAACATCTAGATTTCATTGGTTCTACTGAAGCACCTCGATAGATCCAACAAATTCATTGGTACATCCTATTACTTGGTATTGGTAATAGTAACCAATGAGTTACCAACAACATCAGTTACAAAATCATGGTTAATACAACCAATGCGAAATTTGTTTAAATCTACTGAGTTTGATTTGTAAGGAAGTTTACTAAATAAAACTTGTTTGTTGCAACAAATGCGAATTCGTTGTCATTACCAAAAAATATTGTTACTGTTACAAAAAAACAGTTGAATTAACCAATTTATTTGTAAAGCTTAGGATTTTTATTTGTATAAGCAACCAATTCAAATTTGTTGTGTTAACCTAATTCTTGATTGGCGCTATTTTGATGTGTAATTTCGGTTGGTTTTCGGTTGAACCAACATGTAATTTCTCTCCGTGTAGTGT
>CANQKS010000018.1:0-15845 GCA_947623375.1 Apotomis capreana | reverse complement strand
TCGATGTTGTGAGTAGTAGGGATTCGCCGATACTACGATACGGGGCGGACGGGCCTGATGGGCGGCATCCAGGGCGGATATGGCGGACCACCAAACCTAAAAAAAAAAAAAAAAAAAAAAAAAAAAAAAAAAAAAAAAAAAAAAAAAAACAAATAGCCCCCTACTTAGAGCGTTTGGAATAGGTCCCAGGACGCTCAGACAGCTCTGTCAAGACTTACAGAACGCCCTACGCTAACAATGCAACACCTTCCCCGACCCATCGACCCTTTTCTATTGTCTATCCGAGCTCGGGTTTTATTGCCCTCTCGGACGCCGAGCTCACTTTTATTACGGTCTACTATTGTTTCCCTCTTTTATATTTCTCTTTGGCTACAACTGTCTACAACTTCCTTTGCAAACGGTATACATCTTTTAAGAACATTCTTTAGGTAAAGCTGGACAAATACCTAAACATCTCATACCTAAACTATCAGACTAGGTCCGTCACCTTGGTTCTTATTGGAATCGCTGTTTCAACGCAGCCTGTCTCACATCGTGTCTTTACTCCAGGTTTCTTACTACGTGATATGTGCTACGGTGTACGTATCACTAATCTAAGCTAACCTATGCTAGATCACAATTCTAACCTAACCTAACCACCTAAGCTACAGGACTACGCCCAGCTAACGCAGGATACGTTACTTGACTACTTAACTTCAGGTAGCCTTACTTCAAAGTATGTCTCTTGTTACTCACTACATATGCTGCATTTGGAACGTTGTTCTATTTATATATTTTATCTTGTTCAACTTAACATTACTTCTAACTTAACTATCACTTAACTTCAAAAACTAATTTTGAAGAACTGCTTTATATACTTACCTACTTAAAACCAGCTACGAGCACAGCACAGTTGTTTTGGTCTTAAGAACGCTGTTCTAGCCTAACCTAACCTTGCATAAATTTGACTACGTACTCAATGTTACTTTCATTTCTTTTTTGTAATAACCGACTTCAAAAAGGAGAAAGTTCTATGTAAAAATATTGCATGTAGCATAAGGATAATACGAATCTAATCTTACAATAGTAATGCGGTATTTTATACAGTAATAACTGCTTCAAAACTATACTAACTTATTTAAGCTGTAAGTTAAAAATACGAGTTCTATTTTTGCATATTTATTTATTTCGCCAAATATTATGTTCTTGAATAGATGCTTAAGAAAATACCTGAATAAACTTTGTAACTTGTACTAACGTGTATTTGTAGTGGGCTGAACTAAACTCGTTGATTTTTTAATTTGTTTGTTGGGTCCATATTGTTTGTAAAGATTTATGACAGGTTTCTTCTCCGAATCATCAAAAGATTCGAAAGTCTATTATAAATTTTATTACTGTTTGTTGGTGGCTGTTGGGCGCGGTACAAACTAGTCGAAACGTGATTTTAACGGTAATCTATTGTCACATCCTTATAAAAGCCGATGGACAGTGACGATCTATAAGTATTCAGAACCGAGTCGTGCTTGTTACCAGAGCTCTCTCAGTGTACAGTGACATAGTGTTGAATCGTGCTACAGTGCTTATAAAAAATGGCAAATGTAAGTATGTACTATTTTTTATAAAATATGTATGTAGTATTTTTATGTACTATTTGTTTAACAGTGTTTTTTTTTCTGTAACTTGTGTTCATCGTGTTACTTGTTAAGTGTGTTAATCGGATGTATAACTTATTGTTGAATATTGTTACAGTTCACGGAAAACACTTTCAAGAATTTTTATTACCCTGAACCTGAACATGATGATTCAGGGAGTGATGAAGAAGGCACACTCGGTTTTAAAGTGAAACAAGCCATAGCGAAGAAACGTCCTGCAAATAGTATCGAGAGTTTCTTTGAAAAACCGCAGAAAAAAGTGAAACCAGTGAAGAGATCTTCCAGTGTGTCGCAAAGTTCCCATACCGGTGTTGCTTACCTATCTTCGGGTAAAGACGATGCTGCGTATGCATCACACCTTATTAAAATAGAAATATACGATCTTGAAAAAGTTAGGAACATCGCACCAGAAGAGCACTGGAAGCACGCCGATGTGAGATTAAAATCTTACATCTCAACTGAGCAAGATCCACAGCTTGAGACTGTCCGTGATGTTATATACAACATGACGAAAGACATAGCTTCGAAGGACACGTGCGTGAAATATTTTATAAACAATACGAAAAAGTAAACTAAGTGTTTGTGTAGTTTTAATACTAGGTTAAAACTGTATTTATTATATAAGACATTAGATAATATTTTATAACATACCCTTGTGTACTACTAGTATTATATATTTCTTACTGCTTAAACAACAACTTTTTGTTATTCAAAATTGTTAAGACTCGTTTTATAACCACATGTTGTAATTTGTTTTGTAGCCTAATCATATTGATCTATTTCCCTTTGCAAATGTATAAAACTCTCCACCCTTTAATATAAAATCACTAAGCTACGTTTGTTATTTTAAGGAAAAAATTTGTTGTAATGTAATCACTATTTTCTTAGACACATCTCACGATGGACTTTTTAAGCTGTGATGTTTACGATTCCGAGCTCGTCACGCTATGCGAAGAAATTGAAAGTGATCAAGAAATGTATGAGATCGGGGAATTACTAAGCCAGCTGCATAGTCAAGGGTGAGTACTCTTGTTCCAACCTGTTATATTGTTTATTGATATTGTACTTGTATATTTAGACATGCAATTTAAACAGTTTATTCTTGTTCAAACTTGTACAAAACCATTGACCAGTGTCATTGAGTTGTTGCCTTTTTATGGCTCAGTTTCATTGTTCTCTGTTGGGTGGGGATCCTGGAAGGTTCTTTATAAGCGACGTCTCTGGTGTAGAAATCATTCATTATTCCAGTTACTGTGTTTGTGCTAGTACTGTGTCTGTGTATTGTACAAAATACTGTTTTAAAAATGGTGCTTGGATACTTTCATATGGGAACTAGTTTAACCCACGACAAAATTGCAGTTTTAAGCAAAGGATTCATTTTAAAAGTATTTCATAGAAACATAAGATTGTGGTATATTGACAATCAATTACCTCAGGCGCTTTTGGAAGATGAAGATATTATACCCTATTACACACCATGTGATGGGCATATCAATAAGTCGATGCATAACTTGTCATCAGATGTCATTGATGGGGTTTTAACAATGCAGGCATATTGCCAGCAATGTCGAAAAAACTTAAGTTAGTATAATGATAATAATTTAATCATTGTTTTGAAGTTTTAAATCTTGTATTAAATACTAACGTTTCACTTTTTCTATTACAGATCTAACCAAGTAGGACGGGGGAGAAAAAGGACAGCTACAAGTACGGGTGCAGAAGTACCAGTGAAGAGAAACTACCCTTCCAACAGTCGTGATATGTCTACATCCTCAAGCGAAGAACCATTATCCGATGTCAATGTAAGTACAAAAAATAATTCTGAAATTGAATGTTCGGTGTGTAAAAAGTTCGTGTCAAAAAGATATTTTGGTAACCATTTAAATAGTAATATTCACAAAAATAATGTGTTGAGATCCGATAGTGAATATGTTAATGTCCAATTAATTGAAAATGCATTCAAAAACAGAGTCGCTACTTACAGAATATTATTTAATGAAATGGATCACCAACCTCTTGATCCCGAAACTATTTTACAAAAACACAAGGATAAGATCTTTACATTATTAGATCGTTCACTTAACAAACATCACGCTTTAAAAGTAAATTTTATTCTTAATGCAAATTTTACACAAGATACCAAACAATTAAATAATACATTTGATTTCCAATTAAGTAATAGTATTGTTGATATCAGCACTGATAAAGCTGCTGTTTTTACGTCCCTAGTAAATGAAATTGTGATAAGGTTGTCAAACTTTGAAAGAAAAGATAGTGGGTGGAGTTTAGTAACATTTAATCATATCGATCTCAATATTAACAAATATAATCCATTACGCTGCTCTTCTTTTATCGAATTACCTCGTGATATAAAGAATAAAAAAGCGGTTATTAATGTAAAAAACAATGACCATGAGTGTTTTCGATGGGCTGTATTGTCTGGTTTATACGAACCCAAAAGTCATTCAAATATGGTCAGTTCATACATATTACATAAGAATAAATTGAACTTTGAAAATTTAACTTTTCCATTTAAATTGGGAGATATCCATAAATTTGAAAAAAATAATGATATTAGCATTAATGTGTTTGGTCTCGAGTACAACTCTCAAAACAAGAAACACGATGTTATAGGCCCACTACATTTAACTAAATTAAAAAAGTCTAATCACTTAAACTTGTTGTACATAACTAAAGATAACCAAGGACATTATTGTTTTATCAAAAATTTATCGAGGTTAGTGTCTAAGCAATTGTCAAATGCACAACATGCTGTTCATATTTGCGATGGTTGCTTAATTAAATTTACATCACACGAGAGACTAAACCAACATCAAAAAAACGACTGCTTCCACGTATGCACAAACTTACCATCCGAAAAAGAAGACACAAGAAATTGGTTTAACGAATATGTTCCATCGAATCAAGTTACTTTTAATAATTATGAACGACAATTAAGAGTACCTTTTGTTGTATACGCTGATTTTGAGGCATTTTTAAATCCAATTCAATCCTGTTCTAACAACCCCAGTACATCTTCTACTACCAATATTCAAAAACATGAAGTTTATAGCTTCGGTTACTATATTAAGTGTTCTTATAATGACAAGTTATCTGTGTACAGAACATATACAGGTGAAGACTGTGCAAAAACATTTATGAAAGTCATAAAAGAAGATTTAGAAACTATTTGTAAAAGTAATGCGTTTGCTAAAACTTCTTTCCCTCTAACAGATGCTAATAAGGTAGACATTATGCAAAGCCATGCTTGTTATATTTGTGATAGAAATTTGAATGATGACTCAACCGTTTCTTATAATTATCATACTGGACTTTACGAAGGCGTTGCACATAAATTTTGTTCTGAAAAATACAAACCACCCAATTTTGTACCTGTATTTTTCCATAATTTGAGCAATTACGATAGTCATTTTATTGTACATGGACTTGGTCTTGAAGATGGTGACATAGAACTAATCCCACAAAATAAAGAAAAGTATATTTCGTTTTCTAAGTCTTTACAAGTGAATAATCGTGTTGTAAAATTGAGATTTGTCGATTCTCTTAAATTTATGTCGAGTAGCTTGGATAAATTAGCTAAAAACTTGACTACTGACCAATTTTACGAATTGAAATTGAACTTTCCTCGTGAAGAAGACTTTAAACGTCTAATACGGAAGGGTGTCTATCCATATGAGTACATGACTTCGTATGATTCACTGAAATTAACTTCGCTTCCTACACAGGATCAATTCTATAGTTCTCTTACTGACAGTCACATTTCCGAAAACGATTTCCTACATGCTCAAGATATTTGGTCTCATTTCCAATGCAAAAATATGGGGGATTATTCCAATCTTTATCTGAAAACAGATGTTTTATTACTAACTGACATATTTGAAAATTTTAGAAATGTGTGTCTTAAGACATATGGTTTAGATCCCGCCCATTATTATACCGCGCCTGGAATTTCCTTTGATTCGATGTTGAGGACTACCAAAATAAGTTTAGAACTTTTAACAGATGTCGACAAAATAGCTTTTATAGCGAAAAACATTCGAGGAGGGATTTCCCAATGTAGCAACAGACATGCAAAAGCAAATAATACATTTATGGAAGACTATGATCCAAATATTCCTTCATCTTTTCTCATGTACTTAGACGCAAATAATCTCTATGGGTGGGCTATGTCACAATGTCTTCCGTCTGGCAAATTTGAATGGGTAAATAAAGATACCGATTTCAATGTTTCAGACGATGCTGAATATGGGTTTATATTAGAAGTTGATCTAGAGTACCCCAAGGAATTACATGACTCTCATTCAGATTTGCCGTTCTGTCCAGAAAATGTATGTCTAGGTGATTCTAAAGAAAAAAAATTGATTCCCAATTTAAACAATAAATATAATTATGTATTACATTACAGAAATCTTAAACAATGTTTAAAAAATGGGTTGCGTTTAGTGAAAATCCATCGTGTGTTGAAGTTCAAACAATCTACTTGGTTAAAAAGTTACATAGATTTGAATACCCGAATGCGTTCGCTGGCGACATCTGATTTTGAAAAAGATTTCTTTAAACTTATGAATAATTCTGTTTTTGGTAAAACAATGGAAAATGTCACGAAACGTGTGAATGTTAAATTATTAAGTCACTGGGAAAATCGCGGAAAATCCCAAGGGGTACAGTCCTTAATATCTAAACCTGAATTTCATAGTTTATCAATATTTTCTGAGAATTTAGCTGCTGTGCAATTGAAAAAAACAAAAATCTTTTATAACAAACCAATTTACCTTGGATTCTGCATTTTAGATCTATCGAAAACTTTAATGTACGAATTCCACTACAATTATATGAAATACAAATATACGGAAAATCTCAAGCTCCTTTACACGGATACTGATAGCTTAATATATGAAATAAACACTGCTAACTTTTATGAGGACATTAAATCTGACCTGAACTTGTATTATGATACATCTGATTACCCACCCAACAATGCATATGGTTTACCATTACTAAATAAAAAGAGGTTAGGTTTTTTTAAAGACGAAAATAATGGCAAAATTTTGAAAGAGTTTGTTGGTCTTAGATCAAAAATGTATGCCTTAGATGTTCAAAATAGTGGTATTATATCCAAAGCTAAAGGAATAAACAAGTGTGTTACCAAAAAATTAACCCTTAACGACTATAAAAGTTGTTTATTTGATAGAAATATACAACATGCTCAAATGTTACGATTCCGATCAATAAAGCATGTTTTATTTACGCAAAATGTCAATAAAATATCATTATCTTACAACGACACAAAACGATATTTATTGAAAAACACTTCGGATACTCTTGCGTGGGGTCATTATAAAATACCTCATAATTCTTAAAAAAAAAAAAAAAAAAAAACACGGAACATTCAATTTTCATATTTATTTTTTGTACATAATATTGTATTTTAGGATGTTTTTTTTTATTTTTTAAGTTTTGGCAATAAAATGATTGGCAAAAAATATGTTTTTGTAAATTTTTATGTGATTTATCTAGAATAATATAAATATTAAAAAATAATTAGCAAAATTTTTGTTTTTTTTTTTATTTGTTACCCCATTTTTTTTTACCAAATTTATTTAAAAAGCTATGGTCTAGAAATTTTCTCATTTGAAGTCAATCCGTTAACATATGAACACACATATTTAAAAATTTATAATGATTCATTTTAACCACCCTTTCACTACAATAGTAGCGGGTCCAAGTGGGTGTGGTAAAACTCAGTTTGTTACCAATTTTTTAAACAATGCAAAAGAAGTATGTAATGTTGAATTTGATGAAATTATTTGGTGTTATGATGAAATGCAACCTTTGTACAATCTGGAAAATGTAAATTATAGCCAAGGAATACCAGATTTTTCTTTATTTGATGGAAAAAAGCCCAAGCTTCTCATAATTGATGACTTGATGAGAGAATCGGATGGACGAATCGTTGATATTTTTACAAAAGGAAGTCACCATAGAAACTTAAGTGTTTTTTATATTACTCAAAACATATTTCATCAAGGCAAAGGACAACGTGATATTTCATTGAATACCAGCTATATTGTATACTTCAAAAACCCGAGGGATAAAACACAAATTCGCTACTTGTCACGACAAGTTTATCCGGAGAACCCAAAATTTGTAGATGAAGCCTACAAAGATGCCACTAAAGATGCTCATGGTTACCTTATGATTGATCTGAAGCAAAATACCGATGACATATGTCGTTTTAAAACTAAAATATTTCCTTTTGATGGGCATTGTACCGTATATGTTCCCAAGAAAGGGTTTAAATACGACAAGAATCAACACGTTTTAATCAGTTCCAAATAATGCATCCAAGAGTACACACATATAAACATTTACTTGAAGCACTGCAGTTACTTAAACCAAAGTATCGCACAGCGTTGCTAAAATCTTGTGAAGATGAAGAAATTAATATTATTTGTGAGTGTATTTATAACGTTTTAAAAGGGAAAATACCACTGGAATCAAAAGATAAATCAAAACTAAACAAATATAAAGACACATTACGAAAACTAGTTTCGAAAGGGAAACACAAATTGAGGAAAACTGTTATTATTCAAAAAGGAGGTGCATTTCTACCTATTATATTAGGTGCAGTTTTAAGTGCCTTAGTAAGCTCCGTAACATAAAATAAAATGGAAAACACAAAAAAAATGTTGTTAGTTGAACCAGACTTTATTGAAAGACTCAAACGAAATGATAGCCAACCCGAAAATGTATCATCTCGCCTAGACGGAGAGATGCAAAAAATCCTGAAGAGTAAAATTAATGATCGTGAAAAGTGGGCATTATATTCTCAAGCACTACAACGATTTTTGCACTTTATTGAATCAGATCGAAAACCATTTAAAATACCAATAGTGATGGAGGGGTTTGATCAACTCAACGATGAAAGTAAGGATTTAAACTTAAAAGTAAACAAAAAGGAGGAGGATGAAAATTATGAATCAGTTGCAAATAAAACACTACCAGATGGTGATGTTTCTGCAGTTACTGCAGCTACACCGTCTGGTACAAAAAATCCAGAAACTGTACTATTCAGTCCATCTCGTATTATAGATAATTTACCAAAATCATATGAGAAAAAAACCAGAACATTATTGACTTGTATTGTGTCAAGCAGACCAAAAATATGGTGGAAAACAAATGGTGAAGTTGTAATAAACAATCGAACTATTCCAAACAGCAATATTCTCGATCTGGTAAGCGATACGGTTAGATCTCTTAAACGCCCTAAGCCAACAGGATGGGAAGAGTTTGCTTTATTTTTAAGAGATATAAAAGTTCCTACGTCTTGTATAGGTAATCCTACTAATCTAGAATTTATAAATAAACCTCAATCGAGTGAACCTCACGCATCATCTGCTCCATCAAGTGCTCGATCGTCATCGTCATTTAAAGACACAAGCGCCAGTACACCTCTTTCAAGTGTACTGCTCAAGGCAAACAAAAAGAAACTAGATTGGGAAAGATGGAGCCCTTATTAGACATTCATGCAATATACTACGATGTATCTAATCCAGCAGGCTACAGTAGTTTAAATAAATTAAGTAAACAAATGAAAGGACGAATGAACAAAGACGAAGTAAAGAACTGGTTACAATCTCAAGAAACGTACACACTGCATAAACCGGTTCAAAGGCGATTCACAAGAAATAGATACGTCTTATCTAACTTTAATGAACTCTGGCAAGCTGATCTGAGTGATATGGGTACTTACAGTCAATATAATGATGGATACAAATATATTCTGTGTGTTATTGATGTGTTCAGTAAATATGCTTTTGCGAGAGCTATGAAAAAGAAAGATGCCACAACCGTCATAAATTGTTTTGAAAGCATATTTACTGAAGCCAATTCTACTCCTCGTCACATCCAATCTGATAAAGGCACCGAATTTGTTTCAAAGGCAGCAAGGGATTACTTTAGGAGCAAAAACATTAACTACTATACTACTAACAATCCTGACATTAAAGCAAGTATAGTAGAAAGGTTTCAAAGAACTCTTAAAATGAAAATGTGGCGTTACTTTACTCATAAGAATACATACAAATATATAGATATTTTGCAAGAACTTCTTTATTCTTATAATCACAGTTATCATTCTAGTATTAAAATGCGCCCTATCGATGTAAATTTTGATAATATCATGACTGTTTGGTGTAATTTGTATAACAGAAAAAAGGATAGACAACTTACTTTGGAAATCACAAAACTAAATGTTGGTGATCATGTTAGAATTACTAAATATAAACATATATTTCAAAAGGGTTACGAAACTAATTGGAGTGACGAAATATTTAGAATTGATTCAATAATAAACCGCTTTCCACGAGTTGTGTATACGTTAAGAGATTTAGAAGGTGAGCCTATCGTTGGTACATTTTATTCTAAGGAATTACAAAAAGTGACTTATCTCCCCTCCATTGATTATAAAATTGATAAAATAATACGCTCACGTGGGGTTGGTGCCAGAAAAGAAGTACTAGTGAAGTGGCGAGGTTATCCTAACAAATTTAATTCTTGGATACTCGCTTCAAGCTTAAAAAAAATATGAGTGAAAACAGCTTTTATATTACATTGTTAAGTAACAGTTCCTCGGACTACTATACCGATAATACGACTGCACACTTCTTAACCAAATTACCCAGGAGTATAAAGTTGGAAGGAGAATGGGTAGTTGGCTTAGTAGAATTTCAATACCCTTGTTCAATGTACAATGTTCAAGATCATGAAAATATGATTTATTTAAAAAAGAAAGTAGTGTCACCCACTGACAAGATAGCCAAAATTGTAGATATAAAAACTCATATACCAGCAACTACATATGACAACGTTGACCATTTTATTCAAGCTTTTAATGACAACCCACAACTGAAAAATAATGTAAAGTTTAGATATGATAATCTAACCAAAATG
Organism: Apotomis capreana; assembly: GCA_947623375.1. Classification (NCBI taxonomy): domain Eukaryota; kingdom Metazoa; phylum Arthropoda; class Insecta; order Lepidoptera; family Tortricidae; genus Apotomis; species Apotomis capreana. The sequence continues at coordinate 5,241 of CANQKS010000018.1, read as the reverse complement.
GTTGGGGTAGCAACAATTAATAACGATATAACTTCTCTTATAACAACCCCAATACTAAGTCTACAGTTAGGTTTTAAACCGAAAACAAATTTACGGCAAGTTTCATTTGGTAAAAATCCTGTTAATTTGTATTTGGGCTTACCATCACAATTATTTGTTTATACAGACATCATACAACCACAGGTAGTTGGTGATGTTATAACTACGTTGCTTAGAATAATACCATTAGATCCAACAGAATTCCATTATGGAGCATATAAAACACACATTTTCTCACCCGCTCATTATGTACCTGTTTTACGTAGAGAATTTGATACTATGGAAATAGATATAAGAACAACTACCGGTGCAAGAGTGCCATTTCAATTCGGAATTTCCTGCGTGAAACTACACTTTCAACGGCTAAGATGAATTATAAAAGATCATCTCACTCTTGTCCCTACGATCATTATTATACCCATCAAGCTGGTTCTGGTATAGGAATTGTCTATAAAGGTGTTCCGTTTCAGCGAGGGCATGGGATTGGAAGTTTTTTGGGGGGACTGTTTAGGTCAGTAATTCCTTTGTTGTCTAGTGGTTTTAAAACTGTTGGAAAAGAAGCGTTAGATGCGGGGGTTGGTTTGTTATCTGATATGGTAAATTCACGCCCTATAGATAGTTCAGTTAGGTCTCGATTTAAAGAAGCTAGTGCTAACTTAAAAAGAAAAGCTGATGAAAAGATCGATTCTCTGATGTCGGGATCTGGGTATAAAATGTCAACTAAGAGACGGGAACCTCTCATTACCTTGAAAGCATCGCGCCGAAGAGGAGCTAAGAGAAATAAATATAGTGACGATATATTTTCAAAGTAAATCATGTCATTCCTACACAATCATTCGTGTGAATGTGCAAAATCTGAGTTAGATATATTTGCCCTGCCTTCGACACAGACAAGTATTGAGAGTGGACAGTGGGTTCATTATAAACCAATCTCATCTTTAAGTGATGATGGTCCTATTGAGTTTCAAGTCCCCGGTTCAGGTGATGACTACATTGACTTATCACATACATTATTACATATAAACGCCAAAATATTAAACCAGGATGGTACAAAGTTAAAGCCTGATACTCAAGTTGCCCCCGTTAATAATTGGTTGCACTCCCTTTTTAATCAACTTGACGTATATTTAAATCAAAAACTAATCTCGCCACCAAACAACACATATGCTTACCGTGCTTACATGGAAAATCTACTTAACTATGGACCAGCCGCTAAAAAAACTCACCTTACTTGTGGGTTATGGTATGAAGATACAGCACATTATATGGACACCGTTGACGCAAATAACAAAGGATTTCACAAAAGGATGGAATTTGTTACAGATAGTAAACAAGTTGAAATGATTGGACATTTACATGGTGATATGTTTAACCAAGAGAAGTTTCTAGTGAATGGTGTAGAAATGCGTGTTAAGTTAGTGCGATCAAAAGAATCGTTTAATCTTATTTGTCACCAAGATAAGAAATTTAAGGTACAAATAATGGACGCTAGTCTCATAATAAGAAGAGCTAGAATCAGTCCAAGTGTTTTGTTAGCTCATCAGAAAGTGCTAGCATCAACAACTGCAAAATACCCTATCACAAGAGCAGAAGTAAAGGTACTTACAATACCGTCAGGAATACAGGGTAAAACTTTAGATAACATATTTCTTGGACAAGTACCTAAAAGATGTATAATTGGTTTTGTATCAAATTCATCGTTTAATGGTAATTTTGCATTGAACCCTTTCAATTTTCAAAATTATAATATGAACTCTTTTAGTTTATTTGTAGATGGTCATGAAATTCCTTCTAGAACATTACAACCATCATTTAGTTCTGGTTTAATAGCATCAACATATCATACTCTATTTTCTGGGACTGGTATTCACTTCCACAATGAAGGTAATGCAATAAGCAGAACCGATTACGGGGAAGGTTACTGTTTGTTATGTTTCGATTTGACGCCTGACCTGTCAGCCAGTTCTACCTCACACTGGAACCTTGTAAGACACGGAAGTGTTCGGATAGAAGTTCGTTTTGATAATGCCTTGAGCACTACTATTAACTGTATTGTGTACGCTGAATTTGATAATGTTATTGAAATAAACAAAAATCGTGATGTATCTGTAGATTACAACAGTTAAAATAAATATAAATACAGTGAAATTAACAATTAATCTCATTTCTTCTTAATCTGTGTTTGTAACATCATCGATGAATGTATACATATTTTATTTATTATGGATACTAATGAAATTCAATATTGTATGAAAAAAATTAACCCTAGATTTAAATCAAATGTTTTTGCTGCTAACCGAATCCCTATTTGGGTTGCTCGTCCAGTTTTTATTGTAAGCAATTTGGACCCTGATTCGAAACCAGGTTCCCATTGGGTTGCAATGCATATTGATGCTAAAGGTGTAGGGGAATACTTTGACTCATTTGGTCGGAAACCTACTGGTTATCATAAGTTATTTTTGAATAGAAATGCAAAACGGTGGTTTTATAACCAAAGACCACTTCAAAATCATTTTACTTCAGTTTGTGGCGAATATTGTTTAGTTTATTTATATTTTAAGTATCAAGGAAAAACTATGAGCGATTTATTGAGTTTGTTTTCTGAGAATTCTCTTTGTAACGATTTAATTTTAAGAAATATGTTTAAGTCAATTTTTGTGAAATAAAACAATATATATATACTAAACTGATTTTTTTAATAAATAATACCTTAATTATACCTTATTTACCTAAAAATAGTGATTACATTACAACAAATTTTTTCCTTAAAATAACAAACGTAGCTTAGTGATTTTATATTAAAGGGTGGAGAGTTTTATACATTTGCAAAGGGAAATAGATCAATATGATTAGGCTACAAAACAAATTACAACATGTGGTTATAAAACGAGTCTTAACAATTTTGAATAACAAAAAGTTGTTGTTTAAGCAGTAAGAAATATATAATACTAGTAGTACACAAGGGTATGTTATAAAATATTATCTAATGTCTTATATAATAAATACAGTTTTAACCTAGTATTAAAACTACACAAACACTTAGTTTACTTTTTCGTATTGTTTATAAAATATTTCACGCACGTGTCCTTCGAAGCTATGTCTTTCGTCATGTTGTATATAACATCACGGACAGTCTCAAGCTGTGGATCTTGCTCAGTTGAGATGTAAGATTTTAATCTCACATCGGCGTGCTTCCAGTGCTCTTCTGGTGCGATGTTCCTAACTTTTTCAAGATCGTATATTTCTATTTTAATAAGGTGTGATGCATACGCAGCATCGTCTTTACCCGAAGATAGGTAAGCAACACCGGTATGGGAACTTTGCGACACACTGGAAGATCTCTTCACTGGTTTCACTTTTTTCTGCGGTTTTTCAAAGAAACTCTCGATACTATTTGCAGGACGTTTCTTCGCTATGGCTTGTTTCACTTTAAAACCGAGTGTGCCTTCTTCATCACTCCCTGAATCATCATGTTCAGGTTCAGGGTAATAAAAATTCTTGAAAGTGTTTTCCGTGAACTGTAACAATATTCAACAATAAGTTATACATCCGATTAACACACTTAACAAGTAACACGATGAACACAAGTTACAGAAAAAAAAACACTGTTAAACAAATAGTACATAAAAATACTACATACATATTTTATAAAAAATAGTACATACTTACATTTGCCATTTTTTATAAGCACTGTAGCACGATTCAACACTATGTCACTGTACACTGAGAGAGCTCTGGTAACAAGCACGACTCGGTTCTGAATACTTATAGATCGTCACTGTCCATCGGCTTTTATAAGGATGTGACAATAGATTACCGTTAAAATCACGTTTCGACTAGTTTGTACCGCGCCCAACAGCCACCAACAAACAGTAATAAAATTTATAATAGACTTTCGAATCTTTTGATGATTCGGAGAAGAAACCTGTCATAAATCTTTACAAACAATATGGACCCAACAAACAAATTAAAAAATCAACGAGTTTAGTTCAGCCCACTACAAATACACGTTAGTACAAGTTACAAAGTTTATTCAGGTATTTTCTTAAGCATCTATTCAAGAACATAATATTTGGCGAAATAAATAAATATGCAAAAATAGAACTCGTATTTTTAACTTACAGCTTAAATAAGTTAGTATAGTTTTGAAGCAGTTATTACTGTATAAAATACCGCATTACTATTGTAAGATTAGATTCGTATTATCCTTATGCTACATGCAATATTTTTACATAGAACTTTCTCCTTTTTGAAGTCGGTTATTACAAAAAAGAAATGAAAGTAACATTGAGTACGTAGTCAAATTTATGCAAGGTTAGGTTAGGCTAGAACAGCGTTCTTAAGACCAAAACAACTGTGCTGTGCTCGTAGCTGGTTTTAAGTAGGTAAGTATATAAAGCAGTTCTTCAAAATTAGTTTTTGAAGTTAAGTGATAGTTAAGTTAGAAGTAATGTTAAGTTGAACAAGATAAAATATATAAATAGAACAACGTTCCAAATGCAGCATATGTAGTGAGTAACAAGAGACATACTTTGAAGTAAGGGTACCTGAAGTTAAGTAGTCAAGTAACGTATCCTGCGTTAGCTGGGCGTAGTCCTGTAGCTTAGGTGGTTAGGTTGGGTTAGAATTGTGATCTAGCATAGGTTAGCTTAGATTAGTGATACGTACACCGTAGCACATATCACGTAGTAAGAAACCTGGAGTAAAGACACGATGTGAGACAGGCTGCGTTGAAACAGCGATTCCAATAAGAACCAAGGTGACGGACCTAGTCTGATAGTTTAGGTATGAGATGTTTAGGTATTTGTCCAGCTTTACCTAAAGAATGTTCTTAAAAGATGTATACCGTTTGCAAAGGAAGTTGTAGACAGTTGTAGCCAAAGAGAAATATAAAAGAGGGAAACAATAGTAGACCGTAATAAAAGTGAGCTCGGCGTCCGAGAGGGCAATAAAACCCGAGCTCGGATAGACAATAGAAAAGGGTCGATGGGTCGGGGAAGGTGTTGCATTGTTAGCGTAGGGCGTTCTGTAAGTCTTGACAGAGCTGTCTGAGCGTCCTGGGACCTATTCCAAACGCTCTAAGTAGGGGGCTATTTGTTTTTTTTTTTTTTTTTTAGGTTTGGTGGTCCGCCATATCCGCCCTGGATGCCGCCCATTAGGCCCGTCCGCCCCGTATCGTAGTATCGGCGAATCCCTACTACT
>CANQKS010000017.1:35000-46711 GCA_947623375.1 Apotomis capreana | reverse complement strand
CTAACCTAACCTAACCTAACCTAACCTAACCTAACCTAACCTAACCTAACCTAACCTAACCTAACCTAACCTAACCTAACCTAACCTAACCTAACCTAACCTAACCTAACCTAACCTAACCTAACCTAACCTAACCTAACCTAACCTAACCTAACCTAACCTAACCTAACCTAACCTAACCTAACCTAACCTAACCTAACCTAACCTAACCTAACCTAACCTAACCTAACCTAACCTAACCTAACCTAACCTAACCTAACCTAACCTAACCTAACCTAACCTAACCTAACCTAACCTAACCTAACCTAACCTAACCTAACCTAACCTAACCTAACCTAACCTAACCTAACCTAACCTAACCTAACCTAACCTAACCTAACCTAACCTAACCTAACCTAACCTAACCTAACCTAACCTAACCTAACCTAACCTAACCTAACCTAACCTAACCTAACCTAACCTAACCTAACCTAACCTAACCTAACCTAACCTAACCTAACCTAACCTAACCTAACCTAACCTAACCTAACCTAACCTAACCTAACCTAACCTAACCTAACCTAACCTAACCTAACCTAACCTAACCTAACCTAACCTAACCTAACCTAACCTAACCTAACCTAACCTAACCTAACCTAACCTAACCTAACCTAACCTAACCTAACCTAACCTAACCTAACCTAACCTAACCTAACCTAACCTAACCTAACCTAACCTAACCTAACCTAACCTAACCTAACCTAACCTAACCTAACCTAACCTAACCTAACCTAACCTAACCTAACCTAACCTAACCTAACTAACCTAACCTAACCTAACCTAACCTAACCTAACCTAACCTAACCTAACCTAACCTAACCTAACCTAACCTAACCTAACCTAACCTAACCTAACCTAACCTAACCTAACCTAACCTAACCTAACCTAACCTAACCTAACCTAACCTAACCTAACCTAACCTAACCTAACCTAACCTAACCTAACCTAACCTAACCTAACCTAACCTAACCTAACCTAACCTAACCTAACCTAACCTAACCTAACCTAACCTAACCTAACCTAACCTAACCTAACCTAACCTAACCTAACCTAACCTAACCTAACCTAACCTAACCTAACCTAACCTAACCTAACCTAACCTAACCTAACCTAACCTAACCTAACCTAACCTAACCTAACCTAACCTAACCTAACCTAACCTAACCTAACCTAACCTAACCTAACCTAACCTAACCTAACCTAACCTAACCTAACCTAACCTAACCTAACCTAACCTAACCTAACCTAACCTAACCTAACCTAACCTAACCTAACCTAACCTAACCTAACCTAACCTAACCTAACCTAACCTAACCTAACCTAACCTAACCTAACCTAACCTAACCTAACCTAACCTAACCTAACCTAACCTAACCTAACCTAACCTAACCTAACCTAACCTAACCTAACCTAACCTAACCTAACCTAACCTAACCTAACCTAACCTAACCTAACCTAACCTAACCTAACCTAACCTAACCTAACTAACCTAACCTAACCTAACCTAACCTAACCTAACCTAACCTAACCTAACCTAACCTAACCTAACCTAACCTAACCTAACCTAACCTAACCTAACCTAACCTAACCTAACCTAACCTAACCTAACCTAACCTAACCTAACCTAACCTAACCTAACCTAACCTAACCTAACCTAACCTAACCTAACCTAACCTAACCTAACCTAACCTAACCTAACCTAACCTAACCTAACCTAACCTAACCTAACCTAACCTAACCTAACCTAACCTAACCTAACCTAACCTAACCTAACCTAACCTAACCTAACCTAACCTAACCTAACCTAACCTAACCTAACCTAACCTAACCTAACCTAACCTAACCTAACCTAACCTAACCTAACCTAACCTAACCTAACCTAACCTAACCTAACCTAACCTAACCTAACCTAACCTAACCTAACCTAACCTAACCTAACCTAACCTAACCTAACCTAACCTAACCTAACCTAACCTAACCTAACCTAACCTAACCTAACCTAACCTAACCTAACCTAACCTAACCTAACCTAACCTAACCTAACCTAACCTAACCTAACCTAACCTAACCTAACCTAACCTAACCTAACCTAACCTAACCTAACCTAACCTAACCTAACCTAACCTAACCTAACCTAACCTAACCTAACCTAACCTAACCTAACCTAACCTAACCTAACCTAACCTAACCTAACCTAACCTAACCTAACCTAACCTAACCTAACCTAACCTAACCTAACCTAACCTAACCTAACCTAACCTAACCTAACCTAACCTAACCTAACCTAACCTAACCTAACCTAACCTAACCTAACCTAACCTAACCTAACCTAACCTAACCTAACCTAACCTAACCTAACCTAACCTAACCTAACCTAACCTAACCTAACCTAACCTAACCTAACCTAACCTAACCTAACCTAACCTAACCTAACCTAACCTAACCTAACCTAACCTAACCTAACCTAACCTAACCTAACCTAACCTAACCTAACCTAACCTAACCTAACCTAACCTAACCTAACCTAACCTAACCTAACCTAACCTAACCTAACCTAACCTAACCTAACCTAACCTAACCTAACCTAACCTAACCTAACCTAACCTAACCTAACCTAACCTAACCTAACCTAACCTAACCTAACCTAACCTAACCTAACCTAACCTAACCTAACCTAACCTAACCTAACCTAACCTAACCTAACCTAACCTAACCTAACCTAACCTAACCTAACCTAACCTAACCTAACCTAACCTAACCTAACCTAACCTAACCTAACCTAACCTAACCTAACCTAACCTAACCTAACCTAACCTAACCTAACCTAACCTAACCTAACCTAACCTAACCTAACCTAACCTAACCTAACCTAACCTAACCTAACCTAACCTAACCTAACCTAACCTAACCTAACCTAACCTAACCTAACCTAACCTAACCTAACCTAACCTAACCTAACCTAACCTAACCTAACCTAACCTAACCTAACCTAACCTAACCTAACCTAACCTAACCTAACCTAACCTAACCTAACCTAACCTAACCTAACCTAACCTAACCTAACCTAACCTAACCTAACCTAACCTAACCTAACCTAACCTAACCTAACCTAACCTAACCTAACCTAACCTAACCTAACCTAACCTAACCTAACCTAACCTAACCTAACCTAACCTAACCTAACCTAACCTAACCTAACCTAACCTAACCTAACCTAACCCAGTTGCGCCCCCGCCGCCATCACGAGCGCCACGAAAAAACAGCGCTCCGCGGCAAAAAATTCCGAAAAATAGTCAAAGTTTGTCCGATTGACACGTGCCAAGTGTTGCAAGACGCGCAATTTTGGCGCGCACTCGGGAGTGTCATCAAAAGTATCCGGACAGTTCAGTGAAAAGTGCTAAGTGCGGAAAACCTTAATTTTTAAGGTTAAGTGAAAAAGTTTCAAACTTTGAAGTGAAACGCTGCTGGATTCATCGCTGTAACCCCCCCCTTGCGATACGTCGTGAGACGCGCCGCGCTGAGATCTACACAACGAGCTCATCACCATATTTTTGCGCCTACTGGCTGAGGCGCAATCACCGAAAAACCAGAAATAACGGAATTTTGAGAACAAGATCCGGGCTCGTGCGGCTGTTTTTGACGACGGGGCTGGGAAGAGGACTACTGCAGCAACCCAGCGCAGAAAACGGCGTTTCTTAACTGTGAGTGGTTTGCCCACAATTAATTTTTAAAATTTTAAGCCGTCTTTGCACGGTAATAGCGGCGAAGGAAGATCGACGACCTAGTATTTTTATCTAAGGAGAAGGTGGGGAAGACATAGACCTACGAGCTGCTGAAAAAACGAACCTCGCGCGACACATAGTTTTTAAAATATAGATTTTTTAAGATTTTGATCCCACACGTGTTTTTTGACCTAGCCAACTTGCATGACATCTTTGTACACCATCTTGTGGAGTACTATTTTCCACTGTATATGCCGTTTTTCCCCAATTTCTAGGTGAAAATTTGAAGGTTCTGTGCCCTTGTTTGTGTTTTTTGTTTTTTCTGCTTTGGCCGGCGTGGCCGCTGGCCTGTTGGCTGTGCCTGTGCCTGCGCCCGGGCCCCCCGCGTTCCCCAATCTTTTTTGCGGACGAATCCGACCACAAACGACCGAGTTCCGTCGATCCTGGTACAGCTGGAGACCAGCTCAACTCCTTGGTGAGATTTTGGACCGACGGATCTCGGCCCCGGAACGTCGCAGCGAGCTGGGGTTTTCTTTGTTACACCTGCTTGGGCAAGCATAGACCCCCCCCCCTACTTTTGACACCAACGTTGGGGCACGTCTGGAAGTGCTTGAGTCGTGTTCCCTGACCCTTACTTTAAGTGTCAGAAAGTGGTCCGGTCTCGCTGGGACGTCTGGCTCGCCCGCAAATCGGGTTCAAAGTTTGGCGCGGACGCCATCTTGGTTTTTTCGGAGTGCCCTATCTCCTGGACCCGTGGGCCTTTGAGGGCGGACTTTGGGCTCGTCTGGGGAGAGTTTGGGGTGCCCGGGAGGTACGTAAGCCCAAATTGGCGAAAATCTCAAAAATTTTTGGAAAAATATTTAAAATTTTGATTCGATTTTTGAACAGCGGAACTTGTTGCCACGAGCGTCCTGACCTTCCAGGAAGAAGTCCGAACTCGCTGAGCCTTATAGTTCGGAAGCTACAAGTGTCTAAAGTTTGACTTTGACAGTTCGGAACTGTCAAAGTCAATCTTTGACTGGGCGTAGCTCAGTTTCCAGGATAGGTATCGGGACGTGCGACGCGTCCCTGAGTTCGGCGGAGCAGCCGCTGTCGTTTGTGCCTGGTATCATTGGAATCGGAGCACCTCTCTTTTTTGTTTGGACAGAGCCTGCAGGAGGACGGGCGAGATCAGCCCGAGCTAGCCGAGCCCAATCTCGACTTTCTACGAGCACCAGGACCGGAGATACGAGGGTTCCAAATTTAGTGTCAGCCATATTGGAATTTTTGACAGCTGTCAACTGGCTGACACAAACCCCTGTAGCTCCCGAACGGAGAGACGTAGGAGGACGTGCGGCACGTCGTTGAGCTCGGCGGAACCCCCCCCACCGACTGGGCCTGGTCCCGTTGTGATCCGAACACCCCCCACTTTTGTGCGAGCTGAGCCTGCAGGGGGACGGGTGAGACCGGTCCGAGTTCGGCGAGCTCAGTCTCGGGTTTCTACGATCACCGGGAGCGGAGTTACGGCGATTTTAAGTTTCGTGGCGGCCATCTTGGGCAATTGACAGCTGTCAAACTACGGTTTTGAAGTGCCGTAACTCCTGAACGGACTGTCGTAGCGGGGCGTGCGACACGTCATTGGGTCCGGCGGGACCTGTGCTGTCGGCTTAGCCTGGTTCCAACCGGATTGAGGCACCCCCCCCCCCTTTTTTGGGGAGGAAGGTCGTATCTCCGGAACGGGACGTCGGATCGAGACGTGCGGCACGTCATTGGACTCGGCGCGGCGTGCCCTGTTGATTGAAGAGGTTTGCGAGCCAAAACCATGGACAGGAAGTCGGCGCTGCCTAGGGAGAAGGAGGAGAAGAGGAAGGCACCAGGGCCTGCCCCGAAGCCGAGACTGAAGCTGAGAATCGCCACTGCACAGGGGCCCTCAACCTCAACCAAGACTCCCTCCCCGGGAGCAGTCACCTCGGCGCCACAGAAGGTCAAGAAGGCGGAGTCGCTGGACAAAGGAGTCGCGAGAGTCACCGTCGCAGTCCCAGCACCTGCTCGGGTGCCTCCTGGGGACCAGAAGCAGGAAATGGAGATGGACCAGCCTGCTGCCCCCGTGTCAACGGAGGGGGAAGTTCACACGCTCGACACCTCTGGGAGCGAGGACTCCCAAACCATCAGAGAGCATGGGGAGGGGTTGAGAACCACTTCCCCCCCCCCGAGGACGAAACCAGAGGATGAAGAGCCCCCCCATCCGAGCGGGGAGGGGCTGGCCTTGATCCTGGCCGCGGACCCCCTCCCGGATTTGGCCTTGCGTGGTGGGCTGGAGGTGGAAGAGGCGCCGAGCCCACAGGCGGAGAGGGAGGGCGACCCACAGACGCCAGCGGCAGCATCCACGCCGGTCAAATACGATACCTTTAGGCACAGGGCAGGATCACTCACAAAATCAGAGTCTGCTCTGCTAAGAATCAGGACCCAGGTTCGGGAAGCAAGAGCGGTAGAGCTGGGGGAGCGGACCAGGCGAACAAGTGAACCCCCCGATCTAGAGGACGGAAGTGGGTCGAGTGTAATACTTGACGACAGATCGGCATACTCGGTCGGGGGGGGAATAGGAGGAACTGGGCTCATCAGCGAGCTCCCCCTGAGAGCGAACGCAATTCTCCAGGCAGCGAAAGAGTCCCTGGAATCATCCAAAAACCTGAAGGGAACGGTTAAGGAGGAAGTTGTGGGATCCCTACACGCTCTCTACGAGATGATCCTGAGGCTGGCGGACTCTAGAGCGCGCCACATGGCGGAGCTGCAAAGGGACCGAATCCTGCAAGAGAGGAGACTGACTGCGCTCGAGAGAACTCACGCGAGGTCCCTGCAGGCGGCAATGGAAGGAGTAACTGCCGCGAACAGGAGGAACACGGAGACCCTGGGGGACATCGTGAGGGAACTGGCGGCGCAGAGGACGATTTTGGTCTCGGATGTCGGAGACCCCCTGGAGGGCATTAGGACTGCTCTTGCAAACAAGAAGACTTCTACTCCGCAACCTATGGCTGATGATGGGAGAAACATAGGACAGGAAGAGGGGGGAATAAAGGCGGTCAGAAGAGCAATTGAAGACCTCAAAGGATCGCTCGCCAGGACCCCGGGTGATGCGGCCAGGGTGGCTGGGGACGAACTGCTGGTCGAAATCAGGAAGCTCAGGAGAGACCTGAAGGAAGTGGTAAGCACCACGGAAACCCTGAGCGACCAGGTCAAGGCAGCGGTGGTGTCCAGCGACCTGGCTGCAACCAATATAGTGGAAACCGGGAGCAAAGTTGTGGCTCTCCAAGGAACAGTGGAAGGGATAGCCGCTGGGTTCGATGGGGTGGCAAGGGAAGCAAGAGTGGAGGAAGTCCTTAGGAAGTTCGGGGAGGCGGAGGAAGCAGTGACGCTGGAAGGAGGCAAAATCCTTGCCAGACTAACTAACGGCTTTGCGAACCTCAGCGAGGAGGTCCAAATGGCGGCCACGGTTGGTTCAGCGGGACGCTTTCTATCGCAGGAGCTGGCGGTTGCCGTGGGAGACGTCGCGGGCAGTGATGCGCAAGGTGTGTCGGGGGATGTGGGCGATTCCACAGAGTGGCGAGAGGTCAGCCACACAAGGACCAGAAGGAGAGGGGGAAACGGCTCGGGGGGCCTACAGGAAAAGCCACGTAAACAAGAACCAGCCATACCACCAAACCCGAGCTACCCGCTGGTGGTCGAATCGGTTGACCCCCGACACTCCAGCGCGCAAGTCGCAGATAAAATTAAGCAGGAAATCGATCTGGCGCAGTTGGGCATTGGGGTAAATCGAGTGAGGCTGCTTAGAAATCAAAAAGTGGCCTTTGAGTGCTCGTCCGAGCCGGAGAGGTCTACGCTCCAAGAAGCCCTTGGAGCAAAATGCCCCGGACTGACGGCCGTCGCTCAGCAGTTAAAGAAGCCTCTCATAAGACTCATGGGAGTGGCCCGCGACTTATCCGACGCCCAGATACCGGAAGCGGTAGTACGTCAGAATGCGTCGCTGCTTGGAGAACTGCGGGAGGAGGAGCTGAGGACCAGGGTAGTAAGGCGTACGAAGGGGCGGATTGCCGAACTAACTAACGTCATCCTGGAAGTGGAACCTGCGCTGTGGGGACGCGTTAACGGAAACAAGGTCAGGGTAGGGTACCAGCGGGTGCTCGCTGTGGACCAGTCGCCGGTAACCCAGTGCTACAGATGTCTGGGCTACGGACACTTCGCCAGGGACTGCACGCAGGAGCAAATGTGCGGTAAGTGTGCTGGAAATCACGACACGCGCGAATGCAGCTCCCTGGAGAAGGTTCCGAAGTGCGGCAACTGTATAAGGGCTCAGAAAACAGACTGTCGGCACGCGGGTTATAGCAGCGAATGCCCAGAGTGGGCAAAATGGGATAGGATAGCGAGAGCGGCCACCCGTTACTGCTAAGGGCTCCATGGCGGACGCTATCGTTGTCAACTCCAATCAGGATCACCCTGCACCCGACCGCCAGCGCTCCGTCATACAGACTACCCCTGACACCAGTCAGTTAGCCGGCACCGCCGGTCGCCCGGGCCCCTCCTCCAACCGGCCTATCTCGGTTATGCAGGCGAACCTCGGGCGAGGCTTTGCGGCCACCAAAGAGTGCATAAGGGAGGCAGAGGTCACGGGCGTGAGCATCTTGCTTCTACAGGAACCGTATGTTGGTGCAAACGGCTTCCTCAGCTCTCACCACAGGGTCATCCAGATGAGTCAGGGTGAAGGACCAGTCAAGGCTGCGGTCGTGGTCCTTGATCCCAACATAAGAACTGTTGTGGATACTACCTACGTCACCAAAAACATAGCTGCGGTGGTGATAAGCCATGGAATTGCGAGGGTCTGCGTCGCCAGTGTCTATTTTGAGGGCGACAAACCACTACAGGAATACTTACGGAAGCTGAAGGCCATAGTGACAGACGCGAGCACCGAGGACGTCCTGATAGCCGGAGATGTGAACGCCTCAAGCCACTGGTGGGGTTGCACGGTGGAGGATAGCCGGGGAAGGGAAGTGGTGGACCTCTGTTCGGAGTGCGGCTTGAATATACTAAATAGAGGGTCTGTTCCTACTTTCTACACACATAGAGGCGGAAGACTATTCTCGAGCATCGTGGATATCACTACCTGCACGGACGGACTGCTCCATAAGGTGCAAGGCTGGTCCGTGGTAAAAGAAGACACAGGCTTGACGGATCATAGGAGAATCCGATTCCGTCTCGTCGGTGACGGCGCCGCACCACCACGACCTCCTACAACAACCAGGAGGTATAACACAACGAGAGCGGACTGGGACGCGTTCTCGGAATCCCTGAGGCAACAACTCGTCCACAACGGGGTCACTCAAGACCTGGTACTATCGGTCAAGACCCACAAGGAACTTGAGGATAAGGTGACGGGTCTAACGGACGCCATCCAGACAGCCTGTATAAACACGGTGCCTAGCATACAGGCTACTAACCGACCGAAGAAAACCCCATGGTGGACCAGTGAACTGTCTGATATGAAGCAAGGAGTCAAGACCTTGAGAAGACGAATATCAACAGCGGACCCCAGGAGGAAGGGTCTCGTGTACGCCGAGTATGCCGAAGCCCGGGAAGCCTATCGGCAGGCAATAGAGCGGGCCATCACCGAAAGCTGGTCAGCGTTCTGCTCGCAGCAGAAGAGCGAGGACATATGGAAAACATCGTATCGCGTGATCAAAAAGAGCACAATACGAGACACAAGTCAGGAGTGCCTTCTGAAATCGCCGCTTGATGGATGCACGCTTAGCCCTCTGAAATCAGCTGAGCTCATGGCCGAGATATTCTTCCCAGAGGATGACTCCACCACAGACGACGAAGACCACGCGAGCACGCGGGCGGTGGTTGCGAGACTGCGGGAGGAAGCTCGGGAGCTTTGTGACGCGCCGACCTTTGTGGCATTTACCGAGGAGGAGGCCAACACCGTATTCGCCAACATGAACCCGAACAAGGCGCCAGGCGCGGATGGAATATCTTCGGACATAGCATACCGGGCCTTCAGGACGGACCCGGTGGTTATGGCAGTGTTCAACCAGTGCCTAAAGCTGTCCTATTTCCCAAAATGCTGGAAGGACGCATGGATCCGGATTATACCCAAACCGGGGAAGGAAGATTATAGCGTCCCGAAGGCATACAGACCCATTGGCTTGCTAGCGGTGCTGGGTAAGGTCCTGGAGAAGCTAATAGTCAACCGACTCGCGTGGGACCTGCATAGGGGAATAGGCTTAAACCAGCGCCAATACGGGTTCATGCCCCAGAAAAGCACCGAGGACGCGCTATATGATGCCATAACCTTCGTAAAAAGGGGACTCGAGGAGAAGAAAATCACAGCACTCGTCTCCTTAGACATCGAAGGCGCGTTCGACGGGGCATGGTGGCCAGCAATAATTAAGGAGTTAAAGGAGCACGGAGTGGACAATTGGCTCTTCGCAATACTGTGCGACTATCTATCAGATAGGAAGATCACCCTTAATTACCTGGGCGAGTCAGTGCGCAGAGACACGGCCAGAGGATGTATACAGGGCTCCATCGGCGGTCCACTCCTTTGGAATCTGCAGCTCGATCCTCTTCTAAAACGGTTGGAAGGCGAGAAGGCGCAGCTCCAGGCTTTCGCGGACGACATAGTGGTGATGGCAAAGGCAAGCTCTACCAACGAACTCAATGAGCACATCAACAGTGCCCTTGAGATAGTAGCAAGCTGGGGCAAGAAACACAAACTTAAGTTCGCTCCACATAAGACCCAGGCGGTCGTTATCACCAAACGCCTTAAGTATGATTTGCCGTCTTTCAGCATTCAGTCTATCCCAATAGCACTCTCTGACAGGATAAAACTGCTGGGCCTCACTATCGACAAGAACCTAGGATTCGGCGCCCACCTGGATAACGTGACCGTTAAGGCGCTAAATCTTTATAAGGTGGTTGCAAGGATGGCGAGAGCCCAGTGGGGACTGAATGCTGACATTTTGCGAACCATATTTATCACAGTTGTGGAGCCTACCATATTGTATGCCGCGGGAGCCTGGGGCAACGTCGCGGGCAGAGTTCACGTAAGGGAAAGATTAGACCGAGTTACGAGAACCTTTGCGATCAAAATATCAAAGGCGCATCGGACAGTCTCCTTCACCTCTGCAGTTCTGCTCGCAAGGATACTGCCGCTCGACCTTCGCCTAACAGAGCAGTTTGACCTATACGAGGTCAAGAGAGGCAAGCCACTGGCTGAGTTGCCTGGGCGACCCCTACAGTTGCGGGTCCATCCGGCTCAGTTGCCACACCCCGCGCAGAGGCAGCGCATTGGGTTTGGTCACATATTGTCCGAGGAGGATATTGGCAGCGTCTCGGAGGGGACATTATGCTACTATACCGACGGCAGTAAAATCGAAGGCAGGGTCGGTGCTGCAGTGACAGTGTGGCGGGGAGAGGAAGAAGTCCAGACCTCCAGCTTCAGGTTGGAGAATTATTGTACCGTGTTCCAGGCAGAGTTGGTAGCGGTTCATAGGGCAGTGGATATGGCTAGTACCAAGAGGCACACTGCAAACATCTTGTGCGACTCGAGGTCAGCCCTACAATCCATCGGTGACCCAAATACTTTGAATCCTATCGCAGTGGAGATAAGGTCAAAAATCGACAAGGCAGTGAGGGATGGGACTTCGATCTATCTCCACTGGATAAAAGCCCATGTGGGAATTGCCGGTAATGAAAGGGCCGACGAATTAGCCAAGAACGCGGCGCTTAAAAACAAGAGAGCCCCCGCGTACGACAAGTACCCGTTGTCCTTTGCCAAACGGATGCTAAGAATCAGGACTCTTGAGAAATGGCAGGAGCGATATGCTCAGTCAGTAACGGGGGCAGGCACGAGGCTGTTTTTTGACGATGTCAGGAAGGCTAAGTCCATACTGGCTAAAGTCACCACTGACAACGTCA
>CANQKS010000017.1:0-30000 GCA_947623375.1 Apotomis capreana | reverse complement strand
CGTCCTTCTGGAGGAGGACGAGCTTACCCGTCTTCCAGCTTCGCGGGAACTGACCTCGGTCGAGGCATGCGCTAAAGAGGGTCCTCACCCTCTCCTCCAGCTCTTCTGCCGCAAGCGCGAGCACCACGATGCGCCCAGGCACGCCATCGGGTCCGGGGGCGCCGTTTTTTAGTTTGAGCCTGGCTATTGCGGCCCCAAGCTCTGCCTCTGTCACAGGAGGCACTACGTCCTCGCCTCTCGCCGGGTTTCCACCCATCGCCGGTGGACGCCATGCCTCTCTTTCGGGGAACAGGCCGGAGAGGACCCGCTCTAGGAGGAGAGGCTCGAGACTACTGGTCAGCGGGGGGGCCCATGGCCGGAGTTTTGCCCTTACAGTTTTGTAAGGGCGCCCCCATGGGTGTAAGTCCAGCGTCTCCAGCCACTCCTTCCACGCGGCCTCCTTCGCCCGTGCAATGTCCGCCTGGAGCTGGTGGCATTTTTCTCGGTAGGCAGCGTAAAGCGCCTCCTCCCTGACGGGGTCGCGCATCCTTCTCCGCCTGCTCCTGGTGTACTGGCGGCGCGCCGCCGTGCACTCGCTCCGTGAGACGCGGATCTCCTCGCGCCACCAGTACACGCGACGACGAGGCGGGGCTGGCCTCGCGCGGGGCATAGCGGCATCGCAAATCCGGTGCGTGGCGGCAACCTGCTGCTCCGTCTCGACATCGATGTCGCCTATGGGCCCAGCTCCGACCTGCCACGACTCCACCAGGACTGCCTCTTGGGCCATCTCCCTGTCCAGTTGCCCCAGCCGCCACCGCGGCCCTTCCCCTGCAGGGGGTCGGTTCTCGCTCCTTGGGGTGAGGGGGAACGTGGAGACCTCGAAACGGATGTAGCGATGGTCCGAGAGCGTCTCCACGTCCGTCATCACTTTCCAGCCTGAAACACGTCGTGCGAGGGCGGGGCTGGCCAATGTTATGTCCACAATTGAGCCTCCCCGCTGTCGCACGCACGTGTTCGTTGACCCCCTGTTGAGGATCAGCAGCCCCACTTCGACCGCCCATTCCTCCAGCGCCTGCCCTCGCGCGTCAGTCGCTGGAGATCCCCACGCCGTGGACTTAGCGTTGAAGTCTCCAGCGACCAGCAGCTGCACAGGGCGATTTTCGCCAAACAGGGAACCCACCTCGTCAAGAAAGGACTCGAACTCGGTGAGGCTCCTGTTTGGCGAAAAATAGGTCCCAACGACCATTGTGTCCCCCAGGTGTGTCGACACAAAACCACGCCCCTTGGTGACGTCTCGGTGGGGCGCGGATCCTGCTTGCGGCTGCGTGACCACTGCCACCAGTCCGTCTCTATCCCCCACCCAGTTTTCCCTGGAGGGGACTGAGTACGGCTCGGCCACGACTGCGATTTGTATCAACCACTCCGCCATGCTCTGGAGCAGAAGGTCCTGAGCTCTGGCGGAGTGGTTTATGTTCGCCTGTAGGTATTGGGTGGCCATTACTAGTCAGTGGCCATCCGATCCTCCTCGACCCTGGGTTCAGGTGGGTGACTAGGCTGCGATGTGGCTTCGGACCTGTCGGCAGCAGTCCTCTTTCTTTTGGGTGGGTTGCATGAAACGCTTCCCACCCTGTGGCCCGCGGGGGCGCCCGCCTCCGCGCACAGCGCGCAATGTGCGGCAGCGTTGCAATCGCGGGCGATATGGCCCGACCCGCTGCACCGATAGCAAAGGAGGCTGCGGTCTACCTCAGACTTGCACGCGGCGCGCACGTGCCCCACTTCCATGCATCGGAAGCATCGTATGGGCCGGGCGTCGAGCAACGTCACCTGCGCCGACACCCACCCCACGCGGAGACGTCCGGCCTGAGCCACCTTTTTTGCAGCCGCAATAGGGCATCGCAGCCACACAGTGCCCAGTCCCGAGGGGCCAAGCGTCACTTCGCCAGCCTTGACGTCTTCCGCCGCGCAACCGCCCTCTCGTGCAACCGCCGCGACCACCTCCGGAGATGTCACCGAGTCATCCAGGCCCGAGATGCGCATCTCCGCACATCTAGTGGGCCTGGAGATCCGGACCACGGCGGGATCCATCACCTCCCTGAGTTTTTGGGCAAGGGCGTCGGCCTTTTCGCCACTCTCGCCGCCGGGAATCTCGAATATACGGGCATTCGTCGCGGTACGTCGGACCCGAACACCCGAGATCCCCAGCGCATCGAGGTCTACCCGCTTTTTGGCCTCCCCGATGATGGACGCGTAGCTATCTCTTTCGCTAGTGTCCGCCTTGGGCTCCACTAGCGTAAACACTACCGCCGTTGACCGGGGGAGGCGCAGCCTCCGGGCCTTCTTTTTTGGGGCTGCCTGGCTTGTAGGGCCGTCCCTCTGCTTCTTCCTTGTTGTTTTTTTGCCCTTTACCGTCGTCCAGGGCTCTTCCAACGCTGCAGGCGCAGGCGCAGGCGCTGTTGCTTCCCGACCCGACTCTCCCGGGGCTGGGACCCTCCCGGAAGAAACTCCCTTGCCTTTTCGTCTTTTTGACCGCTTCACAGCGCCCGCGTAGGACGCTCCACCTACGGAAGCGGAAGCGGAAGCGGGGGCCACGCCAGACTCCGGCTCTGCTCCCCCAGTTTTGTCTCGGTTTGCCAGCGGAGGCCGCGCCCTCTTCTCCGGGAGGAGTCTGTCGCTGATTGCGGCCATGCGGGCGTCCAAATACGTCCCGACCTGGGCCATGACCACTCGACAGATCTCCTCTGTTAAAGGGATAGAAGGGGTGGCATTGGCACGACCGTCTGTCCGTTCGCTGGTAGAGGGCAGCGCGGGGGGCCGCTCCTTCTCGTTACGTCGGGTTGGGGAGGGTGTAGGATTTCCCTGCTTCCGCAGCCCCTCCAGTTGGGCCTTGATTTCGGCCATCTCTTTTCGTAAGCCGGCCATTTCTGACCTTAGCCGGCTGTTGTCTGCTTGAAGCCGCGCCGTTTCCTCGGAAACGGTGCGTTTGCTGAGTACGGCAAACGCATCCGATATAGCGGACGCGGCATCTTTAAGGCACCGGATGTACCCACCCTTCAGGTTTTTAGAGGTGGCCGCTACTTTCTCAATGACAGCCACACTGTCTGCGACCTGCTGCCCAAGTTCTGTGTTGGCAGCGGCCTCCTCGGGATTCAGCGCAGGCGGCGAAGGAGTGCACTTCGAGTACCCTTGCCGGGTTCTGATTTGCATCTCCTGCACGTCTCTCTCCGCCTCGAGGCGCATCTCTTCATGCATGGCCCGTTTGTAGGCCTCTTTCGCTTTGGCCAGGCCAACATACTTCCCGGTAGAAGGGGGCCGACCTCGTCCTCGTCCTTTTGATGTCTGAGACGAGCCTTCGCTTGTGGCGGACGGGCAGGACTCGTCTCCATCATCCCCGCTGGATCCCGACTGGGGACTGGTGTGGAACCGTGGCCTCTTACGGGGGTTCCGCCACATGCGACCGCTTTTTGCAGGGCTAGCCGTGCCGGAAGGAACTAGCTCCTTTTCGGTGTTGGTCGGGTACGCCTCTGCGCCTTCGTCCCTATGCCCCAGTGCCTCCTCCTTGTCGCTATGTTGCGTCGGGGAGCTCGGTGATTTGCGTCCCCCCGCTACATCTCCAGGCTTGAAGGGAGTCTGCGTCCGTGAGCGCGCCTTTCCCTTCCCCCCCGGGCCAGCCCTCTGCGTCGGCAGGTCCTTCTTCTGGCGACTTGGGGAGGTCGCTGGCGACGAGAAGGTGGACCGCACCGTGTGCATACTGTCGTCAGTATCCGGTGCGGAATCCCCACGTGCGAGGATCCTCTCATCCAGCCGTGTGAGAAGGACCTGCGCGACCTTCATAGGCTCCTCTATCGCCTTGTTACGCCGCACGAAACGGCCATGGCGGCCGCGCGCTTGTCCGCTGCCCTCCTTCCTCGCCGGGATCTGGATCGCGGCGGAGTCCAGGTCTATGCATGGACTATCCTGGCCGACCCCTCGCAGCGGTGACCTCGCGAGGGACATGTGAGGGCGGAAAATTTCCTCCTCGTTCTCCACCGTTGGGAAGGTTGGAGAGGGTGGCGCAGCAGCTGCCTTCTCGTCCTCCCTGTCCCCTCCTCCGCGTAGCCTTAGAGCCAATCCATGCGCATCGGTGTCCATTAAACGTTTGCCATAGTTGTCTTTGCTTTCCGGTCCAGAGTGGTTTGCCCCCCCAGAATACGAAGGGCGGCGTGTCTCCACAGCGCGGGCACTTGCCCGTTCTGTGGTGACACGGAGGATTGGAACCTCCTGGGGTAGTTTCTTACGTTTTAGGCCACTCATATTTGCTATTGTTTAAAGGAGGTATGCCCCCCCTCTCTGACGTTGGGGACTGGGCTCCCCCCAGCCATGCATCCCATCGGCACGCCAGTCACACCTTAGGATTGGGGATTTTTATAGTGGTTTACTCCACGTGACCCGCCTCTCAGTGAGGAAGGTCCCCGGTCTGCTCAGTGCAGGTTACGGGTTGCCCGCCGGTGGCCGTAGCCACAACGTCGCGCCGGTGGCCGAAGCCACTATCGCCCGTGAGGCCGAGCTCCAGCTCCGTCCCGAGGGACCTGGCGTCTCACACTGTGCCCTCTGCTGGTTTCAGAGGGACACGCGGAGCCACACGTCGGGGTGCTGTTCTTTGTCTGGCCCCTCTCCTCAGGCCTGTCCGGTTTGGGAGGCCCTGTCCGGCATAGCCCTGAGGGTCATTGGGGCACGCAAGCCCCTTCACCACGGCAAGGTGACAGCACTTCGAAGGGGAACCTAACCTAACCTAACCTAACCTAACCTAACCTAACCTAACCTAACCTAACCTAACCTAACCTAACCTAACCTAACCTAACCTAACCTTTTTTTTTTTTTTTTTTTTTTACATGGAGAAATCCTCATCGGATCCCCGCTCTACGGGGAAGAGCGTGGGTATGTCGGACTCTACTGAGAAGCAGTAGCCTACCGACTAAAACTCCATGGTATGCCCACTCGCGGCGTAGTGACCGACAACTGACCAACTGACCTAATGACGTAAATTAAAACCAAGTCCCCCACAGAATCAACCTAAATCTCATAAACTGTATTTCAGGAAATGTCGCAGCAGGAAAATTCTCGCCGTCCCAACAAATACCAGACGAAGGGAGTGAAGTTCGTCCGCGAGACGGCGGCCCAGGTGAACCTCGAGGACCCCACCCGGATGGACACCAGCCAAGAGGCGGTTAAAGTCCACCCGGGAGGGCGAGTACGGAAAGTGTGGAAGGACCTCGAGGGGACCCGGGAAGTGGCCTTCGACGGCCGGAAGTTCCGGGAGCCGAAAACGGTTAGATCGGTGTGCACGACGACCGTCACGGAGCAACCCGTTACCCGTCCTGCCGTCGAGGGCCACGAGGGCTTCCTAGATTATGACTCTGCGACTTTTTCTGAAAAAATCCAATTTAGCTACCTATCTAGGCACGACGTGTTTCAAAAGGCCAGGCTTCACCTGGCCTTCTTCAGATACAACAAAGAAACATCCCTCGATCAGAACTCGTACGTGGCAGGGAGAGTCTACCTCATGAGTAGCGGCCTCCCGGGCGACGATAACGAGTTAGAAAGGATCTACTACAGGTTCTGCTCTGAAAAAGGCTTGGACCGGGAGCTCGTGGAAAAGGACCTGGCAAGCGTCAAGGCAGAGCTAAGCTCAAAAAGCCTTGCGCACAGAAACGCAGCCAGGAAAAATTTCGACGAGTTCCATGGTTTAAGCAGGTACAAGGAGTCGGGCTCGCGGCCATACACAGCCCCCCAGGCTGGGTGTGACCCCGAGTGCGTCATACTTTGAGAGCAGCACCTGCGGTAAATCCCCCCCCCCCCCCCCCCCCGGAATAACACCCCCGACGACTCGACGTGACTTGACATTTGACAAACAGAACCCCCCCCCCCCCCCCACTCTGAAAAACAAATAGTTAATAAATGTATAGATACCTAGCCTAGCCTGTAAAAAATTGTTTTTCTTCTTTTCTACATATTTTTCGCATGTTTAGTACTAACGGCAGGTGCCTGTCTGACGAAGGAAACAGCCAGCAAAATAGTGAGCCGCCTACAAGCAGCTACTGGTAACCGTCACAGACGTGTGGCTCCAGCAGAAGCCTTAACGGGGAAAGTCACCTTTCTCCGGCCCTCTAGCTTCGGCGGGGCAAGGATCTGCCGGGATCGCGCAGTGGCGGCACACCGGTTGGAGGACCACCTCCACACACGCTGGTATGCCCAGTCGTCCGACAGACACAAGTCTAAAATAGAGTAGTTAAAATTTTCTTTGCATGTTTCCGTAATTATATAGATTGTTGTAAATAATGTTCTTTAATTTGTATGTCAACCAAAGGCAAGTGCCTGTCTGTCAAAAGGACACAGCTAGCAAAATAGTGAGCCGCCCACAAGCAGCTACTGGTAACCGTCACAGACGTGTGGCTCCAGCAGAAGCCTTAACGGGGAAATTCACCTTTCTCCGGCCCTCTAGCTTCGGCGGGGCAAGGATCTGCCGGGGTCGCGCAGTGGCGGCACACCGGTTGGAGGACCACCTCCACACACGCTGGTATGCCCAGTTGTCCGACAGGCACATGTCTTAAAGTAGTCTTTTAGTCTTCCAAAATGCTTTTTCCTTTAGTAGTTTTTCCTTCTTGTCTGCATGTTTTAACACCTGTATTAGTGCCAGTACTAGAAAATAAGAAACTCCTGATGCATGCATCTCCCGACCACCATCGAGGGGTGTCGGCCGGGCGGGGGACATGGCCGGCGAGATGAGCAGTCCGCAAGTTGCTCCCGGTAGCAGTCGCAGGCCACTCTGGCAGAAGCCTAAACGGAGAAACTTCTCCGGCCTTTCAGCACTGGCTGGGGCAAGGATCTGTCGGGGAGCCACAGTGGCGGCAATCCGGGTGGAGCTTGAGCTGCACACTCGCTGGTGTGTCCGATCATCCGGCTGGCACTCCTCGAATTCCCCCCCCCCTTAGTATTAGCAGTTGTAGCACCCGATGGAAAAGTAGCGAAAAGAGGGCATCGCGAGGAGACACGCGAAAAAAGTCTCCAAGGCAAAAGAACAGGCCTCAAAGGGTAGCCCCACCCAAAAGAGGGCGCCCACAGCCACACAGCGGTCCACAAAAGATCTCCGACCCACTTCTTCCATCGGCGGGCAAAAGAAAGGCAGCCCGTAGTTACTAAGAATGCATGCATCAGAAGTCCCCATCCAAAAAATTAAGTTAAGAAAATAAATGTTAGAATAAGTACGGGCAAAGGACAGGCATGGAGAGACCGGCAACGGTATCACCATGCTTGTCCCAAGCACCCCGCGGGAACCAAACGGGAGTCTCTCTCTCGGCCTTGCAGCATTGGCTGAGGCAAGGACCCAGCGGGTAGTTAAGTATCCTGTCTTCTTCCCCCCTCCACCACCTCTTTTGAACGAAAGTTTGCAAACAATAGTAAAAAAACAGAGAGCGACGCAAAGAATGCGGGTTAAGGTTTTTAGCCGGTAAGAGTCCGGCACTGTCTGGGCCTCCCTTCCCAGTCGCCCATGATGGGTTTTCCTTAAACCGCACTCTTTGTGTCTTTTGAAAATTTTGAAACGTAAATAAAAGCAAGGACTCTCGTCTTTGGCCCTTCAGGCAAAACTCCCCTAAAAAAAAAAAAAACCTAACCTAACCTAACCTAACCTAACCTAACCTTTTTTTTTTTTTTTTTTTTTTTTTTTTTTTTTTTTTTTTTTTTTTTTTTTTTTTTTTTTTTTTTTTTTTTTTTTGACCCAGAGAAATGCATTGACTTGCATACCACTACGTAATATGAGACCCTCGGGGGGAGAGTCAGACATTACGCATTGGTTATGTGGGGCTCTCTAGTCAGAAGGACTAGCCTACCCACTAAAACTCTGGGATGCTGCCAACCTGTGCCGTAGTGGTGGCGCCATGGGATCGCGAACATGTCACCACGACACCACCGGCACTTTCGCCCTAAGGCGAACCCTCGCCGACAGACACACTGTAGCATAGCAGTGTGCCTAAACCCTCACCTGCTTCCCCAAGCCCCCAGGAAGCGGGGACCGCCACCGACACACGGTGCTGCGGTCCCACCCTCCTTGCTGAGGGAGGACAAAAGCCCCTACCCCTCAGCTGGCCATGGGAGGACAAAAGCCCCTACCCCACGACCCCCTCTCACCGTCCCACATCAGTCGTGGACTCTGCTGCTGCAGAGCCACGCTGAGGGACCCTCTGGAAGCTAGGACCGCCACCGACACACGGTGCTTCGGTCCCAGCCTCCTGGCCACGGGAGGACAAAAGCCCCTACCCCACAGCCGGCCGTGGGAGGACAAACGCCCCTACCCCACGACCCCCTCTCCACGCCAAGGGAGGACAAACGCCCCTACCCCTCGGCCCGCCACGGGAGGACAAACGCCCCTACCCCTCACCCAACCACGGGAGGACAAAAGCCCCTACCCCGTGGGTTCCCTCCCCAGGTGCCGACGGATGTCCCGTCCCACGCGAATCCCAGAAACTCGGCCCCCGCAGAGTCCGTCAGAAGCCGGAAACCCCCCTGACGTGTCACAGACATGCATGACACCTGATATGTGATCCTCCCGCCTCGCTAATACAGCCGACCCGCCTGGGGAATGGATTTGCGTTTTCGATTTCTCAGAAATCGAAATGCACAATCCTTCCTGGCAGGTAGGCAGTATCAGAGGAGCAGGAGGCTCACTAGCCAGGCAGCCACCCACAGCTACGACACGTCGAGAGTCCTTCCGACATCCTCCAACAACTACAAGGTCAGAGCCCCCAGGATCCACGCAGGCCGAAGACACCAACCAGCACCTGTCTCCCCCACCCGTCTTGGCCCGTAGGCCCCCTCCCTGGTGTCTCTTGGCTAACCTAACCTAACCTAACCTAACCTAACCTAACCTAACCTAACCTAACCTAACCTAACCTAACCTAACCTAACCTAACCTAACCTAACCTAACCTAACCTAACCTAACCTAACCTAACCTAACCTAACCTAACCTAACCTAACCTAACCTAACCTAACCTAACCTAACCTAACCTAACCTAACCTAACCTAACCTAACCTAACCTAACCTAACCTAACCTAACCTAACCTAACCTAACCTAACCTAACCTAACCTAACCTAACCTAACCTAACCTAACCTAACCTAACCTAACCTAACCTAACCTAACCTAACCTAACCTAACCTAACCTAACCTAACCTAACCTAACCTAACCTAACCTAACCTAACCTAACCTAACCTAACCTAACCTAACCTAACCTAACCTAACCTAACCTAACCTAACCTAACCTAACCTAACCTAACCTAACCTAACCTAACCTAACCTAACCTAACCTAACCTAACCTAACCTAACCTAACCTAACCTAACCTAACCTAACCTAACCTAACCTAACCTAACCTAACCTAACCTAACCTAACCTAACCTAACCTAACCTAACCTAACCTAACCTAACCTAACCTAACCTAACCTAACCTAACCTAACCTAACCTAACCTAACCTAACCTAACCTAACCTAACCTAACCTAACCTAACCTAACCTAACCTAACCTAACCTAACCTAACCTAACCTAACCTAACCTAACCTTTTTTTTTTTTTTTTTTTTACATGGAGAAATCCTCATTGGATCCCCGCTCTACGGGGAAGAGCGTGGGTATGTCGGACTCTACTGAGAAGCAGTAGCCTACCGACTAAAACTCCATGGTATGCCCACTCGCGGCAATGGTAGGGGTGACACGGGATCGCGAACATGTCACCGCGAACACCCCCTGCCGCTGACAGCCGAAGCCGTCCCCTCCCTGGTGGAAGGCCAAAAAGCCCCACCGCGTCAGACGCATGCGGGGCGACACCTCACGCATCCGACGTACCCTCACCGAGGACCTCCACGCCGGGAGAGCGGCGAACGACCCCGTGATCGCCCTCTCAGGTCCTGCGTGTAGTGGGGATGCCTTCAGGGAACACGTCCCCTCCAGCTACGCCACCACTACACCCGCCCCATATTCAGACGTGGACTGTTGCTACAGAGCCACGCTGAGGGGCCCTCTGGAAGCCAGGACCGCCACCGACACACGGTGCTTCGGTCCCAGCCTCCTGGCCACGGGAGGACAAAAGCCCCTACCCCATGACCCCCTCTCCATGCGAAGGGAGGACAAAAGCCCCTACCCCCTCGACCCTCCGTGGGAGGACAAACGCCCCTACCCCCTCACTATGCCACGGGAGGACAAACGCCCCTACCCCATGGCACCCTCTCCATACGAGGGGAGGACAAAAGCCCCTACCCCCTACACCCGCTACGGGAGGACAAACGCCCCTACCCCCTCGCTATGCCACGGGAGGACAAACGCCCCTACCCCATGGCACCCTCTCCATACGAGGGGAGGACAAAAGCCCCTACCCCCTCCACCCACTACGGGAGGACAAATGCCCCTACCCCCTCAACCTGCCACGGGAGGACAAACGCCCCTACCCCGTGACACCCTCGCCGAACCTCGGGAGGACAAAAGCCCCTACCCCGTGGGTTCCCTCCCCAAGTGCCGACGGGAGTGCAGTCACAGCACAAGCACCGAAATGCCCACCCGAGTCATGATCCCGTCAGCCTCCTCCTCGGTCTCCTCCACTGGCGGGGGTGTCCCTCCCCCACAATACCGCAGTAATTGTGTGAAGCACAAACGCCGAGGCGCCCACCCGAGTAATGCCCCGCCAGTCCTCCCTCTCGGTCTCCTCCACCGACGGGGGTGTCCCTCCCCCACAATGGGTGTCCCTCCCCCACAATACCGCAGTAATTGTGTGAAGCACAAACGCCGAGGCGCCCACCCGAGTAATGCCCCGCCGGTCCTCCCTCTCGGTCTCCTCCTCTCCCGTCTTGGCCCGTAGGCCCCTCCCCTGGTGTCTCTTGGCTTCGCTGCGGCGCCCAACCGCAGTTACTGAGCCCCCCCACCACGACAAGGTGGACACCGTCGGGGGGGAACCTAACCTAACCTAACCTAACCTAACCTAACCTAACCTAACCTAACCTAACCTAACCTAACCTAACCTAACCTAACCTAACCTAACCTAACCTAACCTAACCTAACCTAACCTAACCTAACCTAACCTAACCTAACCTAACCTAACCTAACCTAACCTAACCTAACCTAACCTAACCTAACCTAACCTAACCTAACCTAACCTAACCTAACCTAACCTAACCTAACCTAACCTAACCTAACCTAACCTAACCTAACCTAACCTAACCTAACCTAACCTAACCTAACCTAACCTAACCTAACCTAACCTAACCTAACCTAACCTAACCTAACCTAACCTAACCTAACCTAACCTAACCTAACCTAACCTAACCTAACCTAACCTAACCTAACCTAACCTAACCTAACCTAACCTAACCTAACCTAACCTAACCTAACCTAACCTAACCTAACCTAACCTAACCTAACCTAACCTAACCTAACCTAACCTAACCTAACCTAACCTAACCTAACCTAACCTAACCTAACCTAACCTAACCTAACCTAACCTAACCTAACCTAACCTAACCTAACCTAACCTAACCTAACCTAACCTAACCTAACCTAACCTAACCTAACCTAACCTAACCTAACCTAACCTAACCTAACCTAACCTAACCTAACCTAACCTAACCTAACCTAACCTAACCTAACCTAACCTAACCTAACCTAACCTAACCTAACCTAACCTAACCTAACCTAACCTAACCTAACCTAACCTAACCTAACCTAACCTAACCTAACCTAACCTAACCTAACCTAACCTAACCTAACCTAACCTAACCTAACCTAACCTAACCTAACCTAACCTAACCTAACCTAACCTTTTTTTTTTTTTTTTTTTTTTTTTTTTTTTTACATGGAGAAATCCTCATTGGATCCCCGCTCTACGGGGAAGAGCGTGGGTATGTCGGACTCTACTGAGAAGCAGTAGCCTACCGACTAAAACTCCATGGTATGCCCACTCGCGGCAATGGTAGGGGTGACACGGGATCGCGAACATGTCACCGCGAACACCCCCTGCCGCTGACAGCCGAAGCCGTCCCCTCCCTGGTGGAAGGCCAAAAAGCCCCACCGCGTCAGACGCATGCGGGGCGACACCTCACGCATCCGACGTACCCTCACCGAGGACCTCCACGCCGGGAGAGCGGCGAACGACCCCGTGATCGCCCTCTCAGGTCCTGCGTGTAGTGGGGATGCCTTCAGGGAACACGTCCCCTCCAGCTACGCCACCACTACACCCGCCCCATATTCAGACGTGGACTGTTGCTACAGAGCCACGCTGAGGGGCCCTCTGGAAGCCAGGACCGCCACCGACACACGGTGCTTCGGTCCCAGCCTCCTGGCCACGGGAGGACAAAAGCCCCTACCCCATGACCCCCTCTCCATGCGAAGGGAGGACAAAAGCCCCTACCCCCTCGACCCTCCGTGGGAGGACAAACGCCCCTACCCCCTCACTATGCCACGGGAGGACAAACGCCCCTACCCCATGGCCCCCTCTCCATACGAGGGGAGGACAAAAGCCCCTACCCCCTCCACCCGCTACGGGAGGACAAACGCCCCTACCCCCTCGCTATGCCACGGGAGGACAAACGCCCCTACCCCATGGCACCCTCTCCATACGAGGGGAGGACAAAAGCCCCTACCCCCTCCACCCACTACGGGAGGACAAATGCCCCTACCCCCTCAACCTGCCACGGGAGGACAAACGCCCCTACCCCGTGACACCCTCGCCGAACCACGGGAGGACAAAAGCCCCTACCCCGTGGGTTCCCTCCCCAAGTGCCGACGGGAGTGCAGTCACAGCACAAGCACCGAAATGCCAACCTAACCTAACCTAACCTAACCTAACCTAACCTAACCTAACCTAACCTAACCTAACCTAACCTAACCTAACCTAACCTAACCTAACCTAACCTAACCTAACCTAACCTAACCTAACCTAACCTAACCTAACCTAACCTAACCTAACCTAACCTAACCTTTTTTTTTTTTTTTTTTTTTTTTTTTTTTTTTTTTTTTTTTTTTTTTTTTTTTTTTTTTTTTTTTTTTTTTTTTTTTTTTTTTTTTTTTTTTTTTTTTTTTTTTTTTTTTTTTTTTTTTTTTTTTTTTTTTTTTTTTTTTTTACGAGGGGAAATGCGTTACGCATCCCGTCCTTGAGGTGTTGTAATAAAGGACGGGTATGTGGGACTCCTGGTCTCCAGTCTACCCACTAAAACCCCTCGGTCTGACCTCTCTCCGCCTGGTGTGGGGCTACGGGGACGCTTGGCGCTTACCGCGGCACCCATTTGCGGCGTCTTGCCCTTTTTGGGCCCGGCTCTGCGGGCTTCTGAGCCCACTCCCTCTCGCCTACAGGGGACCTCACCCAAGGCCACCTTTCCACCTCGGGACGCATTCTCGTCGGGCAACCAATCTCCCGATCAGTTGCCCGAGGTCCCGGTTAGGGCGGTATTTGGCGGTCATAAGCGGCCCGCCTTCGCCCTACTCTCCTTCGGCGAGTGGGTGGTGCGAGGGGGTCATCCTCTCGCTCCCTCTCCGCCGCCTCCTTTTGGGACATGACGGCGTTGCAGAATGCAACCACCGCTTCCCACGCGTCCCTGCTGCGTGTCATGACCCCAACCATGACTGGCAGTGAGAGGTCCGCCCCGATGGCCGCGATCAGTTGTGATCGCGGTACTTGCCATGCGGGGCACACGGCGCGGGTGTGCTGCGCCGTGTCCTCCTCTCCACCCGTGCAGTGTTTGCACACTGTGGTGTCCTCGCGGCGGGCCACCTGACACAGGTATTTGCCGAAGCATCCGTGCCCGGTGAGTATCTGTGTCAGGTGGAAAGTCGTCTCGCCGAAATCGCGGCCCAGCCAGTCCCTGAGGACCGGACGTATGGCGCCCACCACCTCCCGGCTTGCGCTTGGGGCCTGCAGCCTTTCGTCCCACTTCCTGAGGAGATCACCCCTGGCCTCGTCCCTCCAGAGCTTGATCTCCTCCGGAAGTGGACGATTGCCCTCCGCTCGCACTGCTGCTACTTGCCAGTATACCGCCGCAAGGACCTCGGCTTCGAGGTCCCACGGCGGGCTACCTGCCAGCAGGGTTGCCGCTTCAAACGAGACCGTCCTGTACGCTCGGATGGCCCTGGTCGCTATCACCCGTTGGGGTCTGCGCAACTGGGCCACGTTCCGAGCGTTCAGGGCCTCCGCCCATATGGGAGCCCCGTACATCGCCATAGAGCGTACAACCCCCTGGTACAGGCGGCGGCATGTGCTGCCCGGCCCTCCGATATTCGGGAGTAGCCCCCCGAGTGCTCCGGCTGCGGCCACCAGCTTTGGCGCTTTGCGGGAGAAATGCTCCGTGAAGCTCCATCGCCCATCGAGGACAATACCTAGGTATCGCAGCGTCGACTCGATGGCGATAGAGGTGCCCCCTATGACGATCGCCATACCGGGAGGCGGCGCGTTTCGAGGCCCATGGAAGAAGAGGGCCTCCGACTTGTTTAGGGCCACTTCGAGCCCCAGGGCCCTAATACGGCTCACCACGTGGGCAACCCCCGCTGTGGCAAGGAGCACGGCTTGTCTGTGGGTGCTCCCGTTTGCGGTGACGAGAGTGTCGTCGGCGTAGCAGATTACGCCGACGCCCCGCAGGTTGGTACCGCGGAGCACCCAGTCGTATCCGATGTTCCACAGGAGTGGTCCAAGGACCGACCCCTGTGGAACACCGCATGTGACCCTCCGATTTCCCCATCCGTTTTGGACCGGATAGATGATGGCCCGGTCCCGGAAGTAGTCCCCTACTATGTTCTGCAGGTACCGGGGCACTCCGTGGTACTGCAGCGCTGCCTTGACTGTCTCAAAGGGCAGGGTGTTGAAGGCATTCGCTATGTCAAGCGACACGGCCAACATCACTCCGCCCTGCGAGACAGCCTCCTCGGCGAGGACCCTCAGTTGCGCAATCGCGTCTATCGTCGACCTTTCCCGCCGGAAGCCGTACTGGCAGTCGTGCAGGTCGGGTCCTACCTCCTCGAGGTGCTTGACGAGACGGGCAGCGATAACCCGTTCGAAAAGCTTGCCCATCTCGTCAAGCAGGACGATGGGGCGGTAGGCCGACGGCGACTCTGCCGGGCGCCCGTCCTTCTGAAGGAGGACGAGCTTACCCGTCTTCCAGCTTCGCGGGAACTGACCTCGGTCGAGACATGCGCTAAAGAGGGTCCTCACCCTCTCCTCCAGCTCTTCTGCCGCAAGCGCGAGCACCACGATGCGCCCAGGCACGCCATCGGGTCCGGGAGCGCCGTTTTTCAGTTTGAGCCTGGCTATTGCGGCCCCAAGCTCTGCCTCTGTCACAGGAGGCACTACGTCCTCGCTTCTCGCCGGGTTTCCACCCATCGCCGGTGGACGCCATGCCTCTCTCTCGGGGAACAGGCCGGAGAGGACCCGCTCTAGGAGGAGGGGCTCGAGACTACTGGTCAGCGGGGGGGCCCATGGCCGGAGTTTTGCCCTTACAGTTTTGTAAGGGCGCCCCCATGGGTGTAAGTCCAGCGTCTCCAGCCACTCCTTCCACGCGGCCTCCTTCGCCCGTGCAATGTCCGCCTGGAGCTGGTGGCATTTTTCTCGGTAGGCAGCGTAAAGCGCCTCCTCCCTGACGGGGTCGCGCACCCTTCTCCGCCTGCTCCTGGTGTACTGGCGGCGCGCCGCCGTGCACTCGCTCCGTGAGACGCGGATCTCCTCGCGCCACCAGTACACGCGACGACGAGGCGGGGCTGGCCTCGCGCGGGGCATAGCGGCATCGCAAATCCGGTGCGTGGCGGCAACCTGCTGCTCCGTCTCGACATCGATGTCGCCTATGGGCCCAGCTCCGACCTGCCACGACTCCACCAGGACTGCCTCTTGGGCCATCTCCCTGTCCAGTTGCCCCAGCCGCCACCGCGGCCCTTCCCCTGCAGGGGGTCGGTTCTCGCTCCTTGGGGTGAGGGGGAACGTGGAGACCTCGAAACGGATGTAGCGATGGTCCGAGAGCGTCTCCACGTCCGTCATCACTTTCCAGCCTGAAACACGTCGTGCGAGGGCGGGGCTGGCCAATGTTATGTCCACAATTGAGCCTCCCCGCTGTCGCACGCACGTGTTCGTTGACCCCCTGTTGAGGATCAGCAGCCCCACTTCGACCGCCCATTCCTCCAGCGCCTGCCCTCGCGCGTCAGTCGCTGGAGACCCCCACGCCGTGGACTTAGCGTTGAAGTCTCCAGCGACCAGCAGCTGCACAGGGCGATTTTCGCCAAACAGGGAACCCACCTCGTCAAGAAAGGACTCGAACTCGGTGAGGCTCCTGTTTGGCGAAAAATAGGTCCCAACGACCATTGTGTCCCCCAGGTGTGTCGACACAAAACCACGCCCCTTGGTGACGTCTCGGTGGGGCGCGGATCCTGCTTGCGGCTGCGTGACCACTGCCACCAGTCCGTCTCTATCCCCCACCCAGTTTTCCCTGGAGGGGACTGAGTACGGCTCGGCCACGACTGCGATTTGTATCAACCACTCCGCCATGCTCTGGAGCAGAAGGTCCTGAGCTCTGGCGGAGTGGTTTATGTTCGCCTGTAGGTATTGGGTGGCCATAACTAGTCAGTGGCCATCCGATCCTCCTCGACCCTGGGTTCAGGTGGGTGACTAGGCTGCGATGTGGCTTTGGACCTGTCGGCAGCAGTCCTCTTTCTTTTGGGTGGGTTGCATGAAACGCTTCCCACCCTGTGGCCCGCGGGGGCGCCCGCCTCCGCGCACAGCGCGCAATGTGCGGCAGCGTTGCAATCGCGGGCGATATGGCCCGACCCGCTGCACCGATAGCAAAGGAGGCTGCGGTCTACCTCAGACTTGCACGCGGCGCGCACGTGCCCCACTTCCATGCATCGGAAGCATCGTATGGGCCGGGCGTCGAGCAACGTCACCTGCGCCGACACCCACCCCACGCGGAGACGTCCGGCCTGAGCCACCTTTTTTGCAGCCGCAATAGGGCATCGCAGCCACACAGTGCCCAGTCCCGAGGGGCCGAGCGTCACTTCGCCAGCCTTGACGTCTTCCGCCGCGCAACCGCCCTCTCGTGCAACCGCCGCGACCACCTCCGGAGATGTCACCGAGTCATCCAGGCCCGAGATGCGCATCTCCGCACATCTAGTGGGCCTGGAGATCCGGACCACGGCGGGATCCATCACCTCCCTGAGTTTTTGGGCAAGGGCGTCGGCCTTTTCGCCACTCTCGCCGCCGGGAATCTCGAATATACGGGCATTCGTCGCGGTACGTCGGACCCGAACACCCGAGATCCCCAGCGCATCGAGGTCTACCCGCTTTTTGGCCTCCCCGATGATGGACGCGTAGCTATCTCTTTCGCTAGTGTCCGCCTTGGGCTCCACTAGCGTAAACACTACCGCCGTTGACCGGGGGAGGCGCAGCCTCCGGGCCTTCTTTTTTGGGGCTGCCTGGCTTGTAGGGCCGTCCCTCTGCTTCTTCCTTGTTGTTTTTTTGCCCTTTACCGTCGTCCAGGGCTCTTCCAACGCTGCAGGCGCAGGCGCAGGCGCTGTTGCTTCCCGACCCGACTCTCCCGGGGCTGGGACCCTCCCGGAAGAAACTCCCTTGCCTTTTCGTCTTTTTGACCGCTTCACAGCGCCCGCGTAGGACGCTCCACCTACGGAAGCGGAAGCGGAAGCGGGGGCCACGCCAGACTCCGGCTCTGCTCCCCCAGTTTTGTCTCGGTTTGCCAGCGGAGGCCGCGCCCTCTTCTCCGGGAGGAGTCTGTCGCTGATTTCGGCCATGCGGGCGTCCAAATACGTCCCGACCTGGGCCATGACCACTCGACAGATCTCCTCTGTTAAAGGGATAGAAGGGGTGGCGTTGGCACGACCGTCTGTCCGTTCGCTGGTAGAGGGCAGCGCGGGGGGCCGCTCCTTCTCGTTACGTTGGGTTGGGGAGGGTGTAGGATTTCCCTGCTTCCGCAGCCCCTCCAGTTGGGCCTTGATTTCGGCCATCTCTTTTCGTAAGCCGGCCATTTCTGACCTTAGCCGGCTGTTGTCTGCTTGAAGCCGCGCCGTTTCCTCGGAAACGGTGCGTTTGCTGAGTACGGCAAACGCATCCGATATAGCGGACGCGGCATCTTTAAGGCACCGGATGTACCCACCCTTCAGGTTTTTAGAGGTGGCCGCTACTTTCTCAATGACAGCCACACTGTCTGCGACCTGCTGCCCAAGTTCTGTGTTGGCAGCGGCCTCCTCGGGATTCAGCGCAGGCGGCGAAGGAGTGCACTTCGAGTACCCTTGCCGGGTTCTGATTTGCATCTCCTGCACGTCTCTCTCCGCCTCGAGGCGCATCTCTTCATGCATGGCCCGTTTGTAGGCCTCTTTCGCTTTGGCCAGGCCAACATACTTCCCGGTAGAAGGGGGCCGACCTCGTCCTCGTCCTTTTGATGTCTGAGACGAGCCTTCGCTTGTGGCGGACGGGCAGGACTCGTCTCCATCATCCCCGCTGGATCCCGACTGGGGACTGGTGTGGAACCGTGGCCTCTTACGGGGGTTCCGCCACATGCGACCGCTTTTTGCAGGGCTAGCCGTGCCGGAAGGAACTAGCTCCTTTTCGGTGTTGGTCGGGTACGCCTCTGCGCCTTCGTCCCTATGCCCCAGTGCCTCCTCCTTGTCGCTATGTTGCGTCGGGGAGCTCGGTGATTTGCGTCCCCCCGCTACATCTCCAGGCTTGAAGGGAGTCTGCGTCCGTGAGCGCGCCTTTCCCTTCCCCCCCGGGCCAGCCCTCTGCGTCGGCAGGTCCTTCTTCTGGCGACTTGGGGAGGTCGCTGGCGACGAGAAGGTGGACCGCACCGTGTGCATACTGTCGTCAGTATCCGGTGCGGAATCCCCACGTGCGAGGATCCTCTCATCCAGCCGTGTGAGAAGGACCTGCGCGACCTTCATAGGCTCCTCTATCGCCTTGTTACGCCGCACGAAACGGCCATGGCGGCCGCGCGCTGGGCCACCGCCCTCCTTCCTCGCCGGGATCTGGATCGCGGCGGAGTCCAGGTCTATGCATGGACTATCCTGGCCGACCCCTCGCAGCGGTGACCGCGCGAGGGACATGTGAGGGCGGAAAATTTCCTCCTCGTTCTCCACCGTTGGGAAGGTTGGAGAGGGTGGCGCAGCAGCTGCCTTCTCGTCCTCCCTGTCCCCTCCTCCGCGTATCCTTAGAGCCAATCCATGCGCATCGGTGTCCATTAAACGTTTGCCAGAGTCGTCTTTGCTTTCCAGTCCAGAGTGGTGTGCCCCCCCAGAATACGAAGGGCGGCGTGTCTCCACAGCGCGGGCGCTTGCCCGTTCTGTGGTGACACGGAGGATTGGAACCTCCTGGGGTAGTTTCTTACGTTTTAGGCCACTCATATTTGCTATTGTTTAAAGGAGGTATGCCCCCCCTCTCTGACGTTAGGGGCTGGGCTCCCCCCAGCCATGCATCCCATCGGCACGCCAGTCACACCTTAGGATTGGGGATTTTTATAGTGGTTTACTCCACGTGACCCGCCTCTCAGTGAGGAAGGTCCCCGGTCTGCTCAGTGCAGGTTACGGGTTGCCCGCCGGTGGCCGTAGCCACAACGTCGCGCCGGTGGCCGAAGCCACTATCGCCCGTGAGGCCGAGCTCCAGCTCCGTCCCGAGGGACCTGGCGTCTCACACTGTGCCCTCTGCTGGTTTCAGAGGGACACGCGGAGCCACACGTCGGGGTGCTGTTCTTTGTCTGGCCCCTCTCCTCAGGCCTGTCCGGTTTGGGAGGCCCTGTCCGGCATAGCCCTGAGGGTCATTGGGGCACGCAAGCCCCTTCACCACGGCAAGGTGACAGCACTTCGAAGGGGAACCTAACCTAACCTAACCTAACCTAACCTAACCTAACCTAACCTAACCTAACCTAACCTAACCTAACCTAACCTAACCTAACCTAACCTTTTTTTTTTTTTTTTTTACGTGGGGGAAATGCCTTATGCATACCCGTCCTCTCAGGGG
Source organism: Apotomis capreana (assembly GCA_947623375.1). Taxonomy (NCBI): domain Eukaryota; kingdom Metazoa; phylum Arthropoda; class Insecta; order Lepidoptera; family Tortricidae; genus Apotomis; species Apotomis capreana. The sequence goes on along the minus strand of CANQKS010000017.1, from coordinate 10,013 downwards.
GTGAGGACGGGTTATGTCGGACTCGCACCGACTAAAACCTACCACGATATGTCGTCACTGCCGTTAGGGGGGTGCCATGGGGTCGCGAGCATTCTACCACGACACCCCCCGGCCGCCCCGGCAACTTGCCGGGGAACCCTCGCCAAGGGAGGGGAGAGTGCGTCAGACTCTCCCCCCAGACAGCTTGTGGGCCCCTAACCCGCTGATCCTACTGGGGGAGGAGGCGAGCGGCGTACTGTCTGCGCCTTCTCCCCAACCGTCTGCGCCGGAGCGGGTGCGCATCTGCTCTCTCCTCACGCTCCCGTTCCGAGGCCTCTTTCTGCGACATAATTACTTCGCAGAAAGAGGCCACAGCCTCCCATTTTCCTTCGCTGTCAAGCATGGCTGCCACGACGCCATGCAGCGAGAGGTCCACCACTCCTATGACGGCCATCATGGCCCTGCGCTCCTCAGCCCATCGACAGCACACCGCGAAGGTGTGTTCGGCCGTGTCGTCGGGCTCGCCACACTCGTGGCAGGCCGGGCTGGGCTCCCTCCCTATTTTGTGCAGGTAATGACCAAAGCAGCCATGTCCGGTCATTACCTGCGCCAGCCTATATCCCACCCGGCCGTGCCTCCTCTCGAGCCAGCTGGAGAAGGACGGGAGGAGTGCCCCTATGGTGCGGACTCCATAGGGGGAGCCCTCCAGGTCACTTCTCCAGCGGTCCCTCATCCGCCTTTCCGCCATGCGGCGGGCTGCCGTCGCCTCCTCGGGAGCGGGGAACTCATTGAGGGCTCTATTCCTCACCCGCTCCCTATGTGCCTCGGCCAGTCTTTGGGCGTCTATCTCCCATGGCGGGGTACCAGCTAAGGCACACGCTGCTGCCCACGCCACCGTCACGTAGGCCCTAACAATTCGTATGGCCACAATTCTTTGTGGCCTTCGTAGTAGGGCCTTGTTTGTCGCCCCCAGTCGGTCCGCCCATATTGGGGCCCCGTAAAGAGCCATACTGCGGGCTACGCCCGCATACAGGCGGCGGCACGCGTCGGACGGTCCTCCAACATTGGGCAGCAGTCGACCCAGGGCAGATGCTGCAGCCACTATTCTTGGAGCCAGCTGCTTGAAGTGCTCCCCGAAGTTCCATCGTCGGTCCAGGACGAGGCCCAGGTATTTTATGTGCGGCCTCACCTGGATCGCTTCGCCGCTCACCGGGATGGTAGCGCCGGGCGGTGGCCTCCAGCCTCTCCCCCCGAAAATGATGGCCTCGGTCTTCGGGAGAGACACTTTTAGGCCCAGCAGTTGAATGCGGGTGACCATTAGGTCCGCCGCAACCGCCGCCCTCCGCAGCACCTCCCTCAGTTCGGTGCCCCGGACGACCACCAACGTGTCATCTGCGTAGCAGATGACTGTCATCCGGGGGAGCAATGCGCCTCGGATGGCCCAGTCGAACCCGATGTTCCACAGCAAGGGTCCAAGCACGGAACCTTGGGGAACACCGCAGGCCATCTGTCTCTCTCTCATCTGCCCTCCTCGCTCTGTATAGAGCACTACCCGGTCAGACAGGTAGTGCTCCACGATCTTCTTGAGGTAGGGGGGCACTTTATGGTATTTGAGTGCCTCCCCTATCACCGAGTACGGGAGGGTGCCAAACGCATTGGCGATGTCCAAGGACACCGCCACAGTTCCCTCGCCACGTCCCGCCGCGTCCTCGGTGAAGGCTCGCAGGTCCCCTAACGCGTCCAGTGTGGACCGCCCGGCCCTGAACCCGAATTGGTGGTCCGAGATGTTCGGGCCTGTGTCCTCAAGGTGCCGGATGATCCGGGAAGCGATGATCCGCTCTAGCATCTTCCCGGTCTCATCCAGCAGGACAATTGGCCTCCATCCGGAAGGGGAGTCCGCCGGTCGAGTCTCCTTCCGGAGGAGGCAGAGCCTCCCCTCCTTCCAGCACCTAGGGAATCGCCCGGTCTCCAAGCAGTCGTCAAAAAGGTCCCTCAGACGATTCCCAAGGTGCTTCATCGCCACAGGTATAGCCCGCCCGTGGACTCCGTCCGGGCCCGGGGCCTTCTTGCACTCCTTCAGCCGGTGGACCGCCTTCAATATTTCACCGTCCGTTACTGGGGGCGCTGGGTCTGGTTCCGCAGGTTCCTCCTCCGGGCCCCTCATCCGTGGAGGAACAAAGTCCAGCGCAGGCGGAAAAAGCCCCTCCACCACTCGTTGGAGGAGCTCTGGCTCCAGGGTGTCCATTGCGGGGGCGTGGCGCATCTTATTTCGTACTTGCTTGTACGGCCGCCCCCATGGGTCCCTGTCGAGTGTGGACAGGAACACCTCGTGCGCAGCATCCTTCGCCTTGGCGATGGCCAAGGACAGGGCCTCCTTGGCTGCCTTGAGGGTCCTGTGTAGGAGCTCCTCCTCCTCCGGTGTGTGGCGGCGCCGCCTACAACGGGTGTAGTCTCGGCGGGCTCTGTTACTGGTGAGACGGAGGGCCGCAATCTCCTCCGTCCACCAGTGTACCCGTTTTCGAGTAGGCTGCCGTCCCGCTCGCTGCATTGCGGCGTCGCACACCGTAGTGAGCGACTTGCGGAACCGGGTAGCCCTCTCCTCCACACATTCAGATCGGTCCGGTGGGGGGGCGCGCCAAACCTCCACCATTGCCGCCTCCTCCGCTCGGTCTTTGTCGAAGCTGCCAAGGCACCATCGGGGAAAGCGTCCTCCTCGGCATCCACGCGCAGCCAGTTGGGCCGGCAGTTGTTTGGAGACCCTCATCCTAATATACAAATGGTCGGAGAGGGTCTCCACATCCCCCAGGACCCGCCAACCAGAAATGCGATTCGCTACGGCAGGGGTCGCGAATGACACGTCCACTATGGATCCACCCTGCCGGCGCACACAGGTATTGGCGTTGCCCCGGTTTAGGACCTCAAGCCCCAGCTGCACGGACCAGTCCCAGAGGGCTTCTCCTCTCGGGTCCGTGGTCGGGGACCCCCACTGCAAACATTTGGCGTTGAGGTCCCCCAGCACCATAACCGGGGCCGGATCGGCCCTCCGCACCACTCTCCCAAGCCTCTCCAGGAGTTGCTCGAAGGCGAACAGCGGCCTATTCGGGGAGAAGTAGGCCGCAATTAATACGATATCTCCCCATTTGGCCGCTGCGAAGCCCGGGCCGCTCTCGATCTTAGAGAGTGGAGGTTGGTCCCCCATTGATGGTACCATTATGGCAGCCAGCCCATTTGTATCCCCTACCCAGTTTGGTAGAGGAGGGACGAAATAGGGCTCCGACACGACCGTGGCACCGACGCCCCATTCCACCGTGTGCTGCATTGCTAGGTCTTGTGCACGGGCGCAGTGGTTAACATTGCACTGCAATACCTCATTGTACCGTGATGGCTGTGCTGGCATCGGTTCCCATTGCTTGTCCGTCCGTCTCATTTGGTTGCCTCGATAAACTAGGGGTAGCCGTGGACCTCTCTTTTTCCTTCGAGGCTTCTTCGGGCCTGGCAGTTGTCGGTGCTCCTGAGGGAGCAGGCCTTCCCTTTGTGTGTGGTGGGGTGCAAGACGGTCCCCCCATTACATGTCCGGCTGAGCGTTTGGCGTGGTGGCATACCGCGCACCACGGCTTGTCTGCCTCGCACTCCCTGCTTGTGTGGCCAGGTTTACCGCACCGGTAACAGAGACCACTCCTGTCTACAGGTGAGGGGCAAAGCGCTCTGGTATGCCCCGTACCCATGCACCTGTAGCACCTCATGGGCCGTGGGTCGAGGGCCTCCACTCTAGCGGAGGTCCACCCTAGCAATAACCGTCCAGCAGCGATGACGGTATTGGCTGCTGTTACTGGGCAGACCGCGATAACGGACCCAGTGTAGTTCGTCGGCGCCATGCGGATCCTTCCCATGCGGACCTGTTCCGGTGGGCAGCATCCTTTTTCTGCTATAGCCGCCTGGACGGCTTCCGGTGTTACTGTCTCATCAAATCCGGAGATTCGGATATCGGCAGTTTTAAACGGTCGGTGAATGTTGGCCACTTCGCCGACAAGGCTCCGCATCTTGCCGGCTAGGGTATCCGCCATAGGGCCGCTGTCTGCCCCAGGGACCTCAATCAAGCGGGCTCCAGCAGCTGTGCTCCTCACTTTAACGGGCCCCAGGCCCAGTTCCGCCAACTTGATGGTTGTGACCGCCCCCATGACCGACTTGTAGTCAGTCTCTGCCCCTGGTTTGAGCGTAATCACAATCGCCGTTGATTTTGGGGCGGTAAGTCGCTTCGCCTTTGGGAGCGGCGCAGGAAGTGGGGTAGCCTTCTTTTTGCTCTTTTTAACCACCTGACTCCAGGTGTTCGGAGCAGGGGACGCAGGCTGGTTTCCATCCGGCTGTGCGCTGGCCGGCTCCCCCGTGATCTGTGGCTTTTGTGCAGGAGCCACCTGTTCTGCGACTTGTGTGGTCGACCTCTTCCCGGTTCGACGCGTCGAACCCGCAGAAGAAGAAGGGACTTGCCTGGCCACAGCTGTGCGTGTCTTCGGCGCAGGAGCCAGATTCCGCGCCCTGGGAGCGGGAGTGGGCCTGGGATCCTTGACAGCCGGCGCTCTGGTTGAGCCTTGCTTCGCAGCTGGCACTAATTGACTGGCCGAAAGACGACTGTCTGCCGCTAACGGTGGGCGGAGGGTCGGCTCCTGCGGAAGCAGCTTCCTCACCTCCCCAACCCGGACGTTTATCATCTCACCCAAGGATAGGGTGAGATCCCGCTTCAGGTCTTCTTTTAGGTCAGCTAGCGATGTGGCTAGGTCTGCTGGAGTGTCCAGTGCTGGGTGCGCGTTTCTCTCAGAGAAGGCCGTCCTAAGCGCCTTGGTTTCCTTTCGGAGCTGTTCCAGTTGTTCCCTCATGCGCTTGTTATCGGCCTTTAGGGCGCGCACTTCGTCCTCCTCAGGTCTGTCCTCCAGGATGTCCGCCGCGACTATAATGTCACGACACGCCTGATTCATGCGGCCCCACACTTTTCCGCTGAGGTGACCGGACTTTTTTGCCTCGTCCAGCACCGTTGTGGCTGCCTTCCGGACCACCTCAAAGTAGTCCACGTATCCTGTCACGGACCTTGGACTACTTTCTCCTGATCCGAGGTGAGACCTCTTCTTCTTCTTTTTGTGTGTCTCGGCGGCCGCACCGCGGCGGGAGGTATCTTCTGCCGCCGCTTCTTCCACTTCTAGGGCTTTAAGCTGAGCTTTTGCCGCGGCTATACCGGTTTGGTGCCCCTTTCTAGCGCCACCCCTTGTTATGAGTGGGCGACCTCTGCGGGAAGAGCTTATTTTGGCCCCTTTACTCGGGGCTGACTCCTCGTCGTCGCCGTCAGAGCTTAAGACGTAGCGCGGCCTTTTGCCGCCCGACGTCCCCTCGTTTCCGTTTCCAGCTTTCTCTCGTGAATCCGGGTCAGGGCAGACTGCCCCCCCGGCCCCGACCCGACCGCCCAATTCTGGTGGCGATCTTGATCTGCTGTTCCTCACCGTCTCTATACTGGCGTCCGACACCGACGCAGCCTTCTTCCGCTCCTCGAGATATCTCTCGACACATCCACGCTCTAGCAAGACAGCGGGATGTTTTTGAGCGAGATCGACTCCATCCCCTATCCTCGGTGACCGTGCTAGGGACCTCTGAGGGCGGAAAATCTCCTCCTCGTCCCTTGCGTCCAGCCTTCTGTCCGCGCCAGGGTTGTAGGCTTCGGCGCGCGCCATCAGGGCGCCCGCTTCCACGGCTGTATCAACTAAATCCAATCTTTGAGCGTTATCAGGTCCTTGTCCGTTATCCTTTTTAAACTTTCTAATTTTGATCCCACGAGTGTGGGGGAAGAGCAGTCCACCCAGGCAGTGCCCCCTGTACCTGGGTAACCCTAATACCACTGGGAGGTCGGGCAGTCTCCCATGGTTGGCCACTAGCGGCTGGATTACCCTCCAGCCACTCTCAGAGGGTGACAACAGGCACGGGCCCTGGCACACCCAGACCAGGCAAGACCCCCCGCCCAAACACAAGCCCACCCAAGTGGAACCCTCGCTGTGCCCAGGATCTGTGCAACCTCCAGGACAACGATTCCCCCACTCCCCCGACACTGATCCCGAACTAGGGAGATTATACGCGCCCTCCATTTGCTCATGAAATGGGAGGACGCAATCTACCCCAGTTCAAAGAGCAGTGCCTGGCGGGTGGAAGGTTCGCCGGTCCAGAGGCTGCTCACATCCGCAGCACACGAGGGGCCACTCGGGCAGACTCTAAGTGTCAGGGTGGACGAACCCTGCCCAGGCTACGCGCGCAAAAGCCCGGTCCTGTTGACCCCCTCCGTCGAGTTTCCCGACGCCATGTACCGCAGCGTCGGGAATTGGGGATTTTTTATAGAGGTTGTCTCCTCGCGGTCCGGCCAATGAAGGCAAGACCTCCGTTCCCGTTCCAAGCCGCGAGACGTGACCACGACACTCGAAACGGGGTTACGGGTCCGGCGGTGGCGCGGGCAGGATAAGCCCCCCGGCGCCTGCCCGACGGCATGGTTAGTGCTCGCCGGGCCCGCCCTCCCTTGGTTCCTCCACTGCGCCCTCTGCTACTCAGAGGGACGCGCGGAGAACCCTCCCGGGGACAACCGTCCCACCACTCCTCCTCACAGCTCGTCCACTGCGCCCTCTGCTACTCAGAGGGACGCGCGGAGAATCCCTCCCGGGCCGAAGCCCCCCTACCCCCCCCCTGGGCCGAAGCCCCCCCGTTTCCCCCCCGGTGTTTGGTTCGCGGGACTATGTCCTACCCCGGCTCGACGTCAGCAGCCGGGGCGTTCCCCTATCCACCACCTGGGGACGCGCCACGTCGGGGTTCACCTCCCCGCCCACTCGGACAACCGAGCAGGTCCGTGGAACCTAACCTAACCTAACCTAACCTAACCTAACCTAACCTAACCTAACCTAACCTAACCTAACCTAACCTAACCTAACCTAACCTAACCTAACCTAACCTAACCTAACCTAACCTAACCTAACCTAACCTAACCTAACCTAACCTAACCTAACCTAACCTAACCTAACCTAACCTAACCTAACCTAACCTAACCTAACCTAACCTAACCTAACCTAACCTAACCTAACCTAACCTAACCGAATAATGTGAGCGCGGCAACGCTGAAGAAGGGCACAGTGGAGATAAGCGCCGCTAGCGTGTACCTGGAGGGAGATGGCCCGCTGGATCCACACCTTACGATCCTAAAAGGCCTAACCAACTCAGCCAGAAACTCGGAGCTGATAATCGGAGGCGACGTCAACGCGTCGAGCCATTGGTGGGGATGCAGGACTGAGGACGATCGGGGCAGGGAGATCGTCAACTTCTGCTCTGAATTGAGCCTCAACTTCCTCAACACTGGCTCGACACCAACCTTTTACACACACAGGGGGGGTAAGCTCTATTCGAGTATAGTAGACGTCACCGTGTGTTCCGACGCAGCTCTGGGGGCAGTGAGTGGTTGGCATGTGGTCAAGGACGACACGGGACTCACAGACCACAGGAGGATAAGGTTCGGCCTACACCAGCAAGGCCCGGGCGCAATATTCCAAGGCACCAGCACCCGGAAGTACCTCACAGAGAAGGCCGACTGGGGCGAATTTTCTAAGCAATTTGAAGCCCAGCTGAGGTCCAGGGAAATCTCTGTTGAGTCCATCCAGCAGTTGCGGAACCATGCGGAGCTAGAGGAGGCTGTGGTAGGGATGACAGATGCCATACAGGATGCCTGCATCAACACAGTCCCACCACGAACAGTTTCTACAAAGCCTAAAAGGACCGCATGGTGGACCGAGGAGCTGAGCGACAGGAAACAGCAGGTTAAGACGCTCAGAAGGCGTATCGCAGGGGCGAACCCAGCCCGAAAACAAGCTGTATACGAGGAGTACGCGGAGGCCCGAGACAACTATAAGGAGGAGATCGAGAGAGCGGTCACGGCCAGCTGGAAGGAGTTCTGCTCCCAACAGAAGGAAGAGGACCTGTGGAAAACCTCCTACAGGGTGGTCAAGAAATGTCTCGCGAAGGACAAGAGCCTAGAGTGTCTCCTCAAATCACCAGAGGACGGAGCAATAACGACCCCCTTACAATCAGCCCAGCTGCTTGCAAAGACCTTCTTTCCTGAGGACGACCCCGACCAGGACCAGGCCGACCATATCGTGGCGAGGCTGGCGGCAGACTCGATCAGGGAGTCCTACAGGTGCCAGGAGCGGCGGCCGGACCCAGAGCCATTTACGGTGCAGGAGGCAGAGTTAGTCTTCAAGAGCATGAATCCGGGCAAGGCGCCTGGAGTGGACGGGATTACCTCTGACTTGGCGCACAGGGCATTTCTAACCAGCCCTGTAGTAATGGCCCTATATAATAGGTGCTTAAGTCTAGCCTATTTTCCCGTCTGCTGGAAGGAAGCCTGGATCAGAGTAATACCCAAACCTGCGAAAGAAGACTACTCTGCTCCCAAATCCTACCGTCCAATTGGACTGCTCCCAGTGATGGGTAAGGTCTATGAAAAGATGCTTTTCAATAGACTCTCCTGGGAGCTGGCCAGAGGACCGGGGATGAGCCCGAGGCAATACGGCTTCACCGCTCAAAGGAGCACCGAGGATGCCCTATACGACGCGATCACTTACGTAAGGGAGGGCCTCAGGAACAAGGAACTGGTGGCGCTGGTCTCTCTTGACATAGAGGGGGCCTTTGACGGAGCGTGGTGGCCGGCGATTATCAAGCAGGTGGACGACCACTGCGCCGACAAGAGTCTGGTGGCAGCCCTCTGTAGTTATCTCGAGAACAGGAAGGTGACCCTAAACTACCTGGGGGAGAGGGTTGAACTCGAGACAAGCCGGGGCTGTATCCAGGGATCGATCGGGGGACCGCTGCTCTGGAACCTCCAACTGGATCCTCTATTGGTAGAGGCGGAGGGTCAGAGCGCCCAGATGCAGGCATTTGCTGATGATATCCTGGTAATGGCGAGGGCTAAAGACATGGAAGAGCTGAACAGGAAGGTAAACGGCGCGCTAGACATGGTGGCAAAGTGGGGTACCAGAAATAAGCTAAAGTTCGCCCCGCACAAGACCCAAGCGTTATTGATAACGAAGAAGCTGAAGTACGAAGCACCTTCCTTTAGTATCCTGGGTACGGCCATCGCATTATCTGACAGCATTAAAATCCTTGGAGTCACAATAGACCGAAACCTCGGATTTGGCCTCCACCTGGACAACGTCACCACAAAGGCACTGAATTTGTACAAAGTTGTCACGAGAATGGCGAAGACCCGGTGGGGGCTAAATCCCGAGATACTCCGGACGATATTCTTCACGGTGGTGGAACCCACGGTCTTGTATGCGGCGGGGGCATGGGGGGATGTAGCGGGGAGGGTACATGTAAGGAAGAGACTCGACCGAGTGACGAGGGCGTTCGGGATCAGAATTTCGAAGGCCCATCGGACGGTATCAATGGTGTCCAGCGCTGTCCTTGCACGTATCCTCCCCCTGGACCTCCGGCTCATAGAACAACTTGAGCTATACCTCGTAAAGAGGGGGAAACCACTGCCGGAGTTGCCGGGGCGTTCGTTGCAGGTAAGGGTCAGCCCATCTACCCTCCCCCACCCAGCGAAACGAACGCAAATTACCTTTGAATGGGTGGCGTCCGAGGAAGAACTTCCGGAGATGGAGGGCCGGGACGACCTCCTGAGCTTGTACACAGACGGGAGCAAAATCGAGGGTAAGGTCGGAGCAGCTGTGTCAATATGGAGACGGGGTGCTGAAATAGGGAAATTGGGCTTCCGATTGGGCAACCATTGCTCAGTGTATCAGGCAGAGATGGTTGCCCTGTGCAGAGCCACGGAAGCGGCCCTCAAGAGGAAATCCCCCATAAGGATTTATAGTGATTCAAGGTCTTCGCTGCAGGCCGTGAGTGACCCAAACTCACTTAACCCGATTGCAGCGCGAATAAGGGGGAACATAGAGGAGGCTAAGCTGGAGGGCTACCCGATTCAGCTGTACTGGATAAAGGCGCATTCTGGGCTGACAGGTAAC
>CANQKS010000016.1:37500-57994 GCA_947623375.1 Apotomis capreana | reverse complement strand
ACAGATATTTATTAAAGCCTTTTTTTACTGACTACGCAACGCGTTAAATCGACAAAATGTCACTTATATTGCGTAAGATGTTCAGACTTATTAAAAATTTCATTTTAAGAAACTTGTGAAACTGATATTCATATGATCTTTTTTATTCAGTTGGACCATCTTAATATCTCTCGGACTGTAGAACGAACTCGTCTCACACATTTGTGATAGTCAGCCTGCGTGGACTCCTGGGCTTGTTCAGGTTACCTCCAGACCCTCGAATGTGCACTTGGACGGACCCTGGCGGCATGTCGACGGAGGAGTGAAGGCTCGCTGCCCTGGATGCTCTGGGTGAAGGCACGCAGAGGCGGAGGTCTACCGCGCTGTGCAGACTGGCTGCGCGAGATGAGCGGGGGGTGCGTTGGGGATCAGATGAGGAGGGGGGCACGAGGGCTGGTAGGTCGGCCGCGGAGCGCGAGCGGCGAGGAGGACTCTCAGGGATGAGTGCCATGCCACCCATGCTACCGACGAACACGGAATTCTGTAAAATAATTGTACAGTTAAAATAGTGTAACCTGATAAATATTGATAGGTTGGTATAGTTCAGTAAATCGTCTAAACTAAAATGATGTTTGTATGGTAATCTGACTGATATTATTTAATTATCGCGAAATGCTGTTTAGGTATGAGGACGCGTTATTTGGTATTCAATCCTACCGACTGCGCCAAAAGCCACAAATTTAAGGTTTTAATGACCGGTGATATTTAATCAATAATTACAAAATTAATTTAACGACGCGGTTGGTGAAGTGGTTAAGCAACTGCATACTGAGCCGACGGTCCTGGGTTCGAATACTGGCAAGGGCAAATGTTTTTGAACTCGAATATTTGTGTCTGGGTCATGGATGTTATTTGTATTTAAGTATGTATTTATCTATATAAGTAACTTTATGAATTAATGAATGAAAATGTATTAGGTTACATGCACAAACTGGACAACACACTAGAAATAAAATAAAATAAAATCGTAGGTGTGTATGCCAGGAAAAGGTCACACCTCAGCATAAATGCTGATTGTCTTCATCTAGTGTCCATGACACAAGCCCCATAGAGTTTACTGTGGGATTAGATTGATTTGTGTGAGGATGTCCGATATTTATTTATTTATTTAAGGCAAAACGCCGATATCCTTAATGTCAAAAATCAATTTTATTTTCAAAAACACTTAATTGGACGTCTAAGAGAAATCTTTCCTTTCTAATGTCCTGTTCTTGTTATTAATCGAAGTATATTAAGACAATGACATTTAAAGGGGACTTTTTTGTCAGTAAAAAGCTCTTAAGTAACATTTTTAAATTGTTTGTGAACTCTCTGAGATCATTCTTCTGAATCTTTTCCTTCTGATTTAATCTTCGGCCCATTTTCACTTATCTATTGAGAGCTTTGTGATAACATTAAATAATTTTAAGATTACTTTCAGAGTCATCTGTATTACTTAAGGTTTTTTTGTATGGTTGGTTATAAAATGAGGAATGGGAAAATTTGTTAAATAAAGAGTGTCTTAAGTAGAGCTGGTTCTGAGCACAGAATGACTTATTCATTTTAATCCGTGTAATATTTTGCTGCTATTAATGTATTAATGCAATTTCCTCGCAGTGTAACAATCTTTCTGTCATTTTTCTACAGTTATTAAATTCTTGTTTTCATTTGCAACGAAGATAATTGCTCGGCATCAGGTCCCTATTGACTGGCATAAAATTGATTGGCATAATGTATTGATTTCCATAAAATCGTTAGTTATACGTAATTATAGTTTTTCTTACAGTTCCCAGTCGATTACCATTTCAAAACTATTATTAAATAATACCTAAACTTACCTAACATACTTAAGTTAATACTGTCCATACTCATGTGAAGTTACTAATTTCAGAACGCGGCCCAGCGGCTCTATGATGGTCAAAGCGGATTACTAGCGAGTACGGTCACTTGAACTCATGGTAAGGGTACAGAATGAGGAACTGAACCTGACGCCAGAACTAGCGTCGATGTCAGACTAGTAGTATTACCTGTCTAGGACGATGTGAGAGATACCCGCACGGCTGGTAGGCAGGGAAAGCGGCGCCGCAGTCGTACGACACACAACCGCGGGACAGCGATGCCCGATGCTGCAAGATGTCATCATCGTTACCATCATCAAAACCATTGTTAGTATCGGAAATTTCGGAGGCAATTTAGGAATAGGCTAATTAAGTAGAGTTTATTGAAGACAATTGAAGTATAGTTTTTTTCCTGCAGTTTATGGTCGGCACTTTCAATGTCTAACCGTTTAAATTTTGAATTGAATAGAATAGAATGAGAAAGAAAATTTATTTTTCTTTATTAATGATTAAGTAATAAATAATAATGTACTTTTTGTGTGTTCTTAGGCGAAGATCATAAGAGAAGTGTTTTATTCTTAGACTTACATGTGGAGCCACTGACACGGAGGTTTCGGCCAGAGCGCAGCTCTGTCGATGTTGCTGCTGGAATTTGGGCTGATACGGCTCCAACATCCTGTGGAACAACATCTCGTATCACTATCCTTAAAAAATTATCTACACCCATATTGTCAAATTACTATATAGGCGCTTGCGTCTATTGCAGACGATTTATGGTTTAATGTTGGGGAGACACCGTTTCTGGTGGCTAACTAAACCGATACGAGATCGACACGTTCTACCGCAGGCCTGACAAGAGAAGTGTGCGACAGGTGGTACTGCGTCGCCTTGGCGTCGTCTTTGTCTTTTATCGAGTGCCGCGAACCAAGTCTCGTCGCATTACTATAATAAGTTCAAACAATATAGTTTTTGCTGTTTGTGTCTGTTTGTGTATTTGTTTGTGTTACACAACAGACACAAACAGACACAAACAAACACAAACACACACAAACAAACACAAACAAACACAAACAAACACAAACACACACAAACAAACACAAACAAACACAAACAAACACAAACAGACACAAACAAACACAAACAAACACAAACAAACACAAACACACACAAACAAACACAAACAGACACAAACAAACACAAACAGACACAAACAGACACAAACACACACAAACACACACAAACAAACACAAACAAACACAAACAAACACAAACAAACACAAACACACACAAACAAACACAAACAAACACAAACAAACACAAACAGACACAAACAAACACAAACAGACACAAACAGACACAAACAAACACAAACAGACACAAACAAACACAAACAAACACAAACAAACACAAACAGACACAAACAAACACAAACAAACACAAACAGACACAAACAAACACAAACAGACACAAACAGACACAAACAAACACAAACAAACACAAACAAACACAAAAAGACACAAACAAACACAAACAAACACAAACAAACACAAACAAACACAAACAGACACAAACAGACACAAACAGACACAAACAAACACAAACACACACAAACAAACACAAACAGACACAAACAGACACAAACAAACACAAACAAACACAAACAAACACAAACAAACACAAACACACACAAACAAACACAAACAAACACAAATTAACACAAACAGACACAAACAAACACAAACAAACACAAACAGACACAAACAGACACAAACAAACACAAACAGACACAAACAGACACAAACAAACACAAACAAACACAAACAGACACAAACAAACACAAACAAACACAAACAGACACAAACAAACACAAACAAACACAAACACACACAAACACACACAAACAAACACAAACAAACACAAACAAACACAAACAAACACAAACAGACACAAACAAACACAAACAAACACAAACAAACACAAACAAACACAAACAGACACAAACAAACACAATCAAACACAAACAGACACAAACAGACACAAACACACACAAACAAACACAAACAAACACAAACAAACACAAACAGACACAAACAAACACAAACAAACACAAACAGACACAAACAGACACAAACAAACACAAACAGACACAAACAGCCACAAACAAACACAAACAGACACAAACAAACACAAACAAACACAAACAAACACAAACAGACACAAACAAACACAAACAAACACAAACAGACACAAACAAACACAAACAGACACAAACAGACACAAACAAACACAAACAAACACAAACACACACAAACAAACACAAACAAACACAAACAAACACAAACAAACACAAACAGACACAAACAAACACAAACAAACACAAACAAACACAAACAAACACAAACACACACAAACAAACACAAACAGACACAAACAGACACAAACACACACAAACAAACACAAACAAACACAAACAAACACAAACAAACACAAACACACACAAACAAACACAAACAGACACAAACAAACACAAACAGACACAAACAGACACAAACAAACACAAACAGACACAAACACACACAAACAAACACAAACAAACACAAACAATCACAAACAAACACAAACAGACACAAACAGACACAAACAAACACAAACAAACACAAACAGACACAAACACACACAAACAAACACAAACAAACACAAACAAACACAAACAAACACAAACAAACACAAACAGACACAAACAGACACAAACAAACACAAACAAACACAAACAAACACAAACAAACACAAAAAGACACAAACAAACACAAACAAACACAAACAAACACAAACAAACACAAACAAACACAAACAGACACAAACAGACACAAACAGACACAAACAGACACAAACAAACACAAACAGACACAAACAGACACAAACACACACAAACAAACACAAACAAACACAAACAGACACAAACAAACACAAACAGACACAAACAAACACAAACAAACACAAACAAACACAAACAGACACAAACAGACACAAACAGACACAAACAAACACAAACAGACACAAACAGACACAAACAAACACAAACAAACACAAACAGACACAAACAAACACAAACAAACACAAACAGACACAAACAAACACAAACAAACACAAACACACACAAACACACACAAACAAACACAAACAAACACAAACAAACACAAACAAACACAAACAGACACAAACAAACACAAACAGACACAAACAAACACAAACAGACACAAACAGACACAAACAAACACAAACAAACACAAACAAACACAAAAAGACACAAACAAACACAAACAAACACAAACAAACACAAACAAACACAAACAAACACAAACAGACACAAACAGACACAAACAGACACAAACAAACACAAACACACACAAACAAACACAAACAAACACAAACAAACACAAACAGACACAAACAAACACAAACAAACACAAACAGAGAGAGTTTGTGTCTGTTTGTGTTTGTTTGTGTTTGTTTGTGTTTGTTTGTGTTTGTTTGTGTGTGTTTGTGTGTGTTTGTGTTTGTTTGTGTTTGTTTGTGTCTGTTTGTGTTTGATTGTGTTTGTTTGTGTCTGTTTGTGTTTGTTTGTGTTTGTTTGTGTTTGTTTGTGTTTGTTTGTGTCTGTTTGTGTTTGTTTGTGTTTGTTTGTGTTTGTTTGTGTTTGTTTGTGTGTGTTTGTGTGTGTTTGTGTTTGTTTGTGTTTGTTTGTGTCTGTTTGTGTTTGTTTGTGTTTGTTTGTGTCTGTTTGTGTTTGTTTGTGTTTGTTTGTGTCTGTTTGTGTCTGTTTGTGTTTGTTTGTGTCTGTTTGTGTCTGTTTGTGTTTGTTTGTGTTTGTTTGTGTCTGTTTGTGTTTGTTTGTGTTTGTTTGTGTTTGTTTGTGTGTGTTTGTGTTTGTTTGTGTTTGTTTGTGTTTGTTTGTGTTTGTTTGTGTCTGTTTGTTGTCTGTTTGTGTTTGTTTGTGTTTGTTTGTGTCTGTTTGTGTTTGTTTGTGTTTGTTTGTGTTTTTTTGTGTCTGTTTGTGTTTGTTTGTGTCTGTTTGTGTCTGTTTGTGTTTGTTTGTGTCTGTTTGTGTCTGTTTGTGTTTGTTTGTGTTTGTTTGTGTCTGTTTGTGTTTGTTTGTGTTTGTTTGTGTTTGTTTGTGTGTGTTTGTGTTTGTTTGTGTTTGTTTGTGTTTGTTTGTGTTTGTTTGTGTTTGTTTGTGTTTGTTTGTGTTTGTTTGTGTTTGTTTGTGTGTGTTTGTGTGTGTTTGTGTTTGTTTGTGTTTGTTTGTGTTTGTTTGTGTTGTTTGTGTGTGTTTGTGTTTGTTGTGTTTGTTTGTGTTTGTTTGTGTGTGTTTGTGTCTGTTTGTGTTTGTTTGTGTCTGTTTGTGTTTGTTTGTGTTTGTTTGTGTGTGTTTGTGTTTGTTTGTGTCTTTTTGTGTTTGTTTGTGTTTGTTTGTGTGTGTTTGTGTCTGTTTGTGTTTGTTTGTGTGTGTTTGTGTTTGTTTGTGTCTGTTTGTGTCTGTTTGTGTTTGTTTGTGTCTGTTTGTGTCTGTTTGTGTTTGTTTGTGTTTGTTTGTGTTTGTTTCTGTTTGTTTGTGTGTGTTTGTGTTTGTTTGTGTCTGTTTGTGTCTGTTTGTGTCTGTTTGTGTTTGTTTGTGTTTGTTTGTGTCTGTTTGTGTCTGTTTGTGTTTGTTTGTGTTTGTTTGTGTGTGTTTGTGTTTGTTTGTGTCTGTTTGTGTCTGTTTGTGTCTGTTTGTGTTTGTTTGTGTTTGTTTGTGTTTGTTTGTGTTTGTGTTTGTTTGTGTCTTTTTGTGTTTGTTTGTGTTTGTTTGTGTTTGTTTGTGTCTGTTTGTGTCTGTTTGTGTTTGTTTGTGTCTGTTTGTGTTTGTTTGTGTTTGTTTGTGTCTGTTTGTGTTTGTTTGTGTTTGTTTGTGTTTGTTTGTGTCTGTTTGTGTTTGTTTGTGTCTGTTTGTGTCTGTTTGTGTTTGTTTGTGTCTGTTTGTGTCTGTTTGTGTTTGTTTGTGTTTGTTTGTGTCTGTTTGTGTTTGTTTGTGTTTGTTTGTGTTTGTTTGTGTGTGTTTGTGTTTGTTTGTGTTTGTTTGTGTTTGTTTGTGTTTGTTTGTGTGTGTTTGTGTCTGTTTGTGTCTGTTTGTGTTTGATTGTGTTTGTTTGTGTCTGTTTGTGTTTGTTTGTGTTTGTTTGTGTTTGTTTGTGTTTGTTTGTGTCTGTTTGTGTTTGTTTGTGTTTGTTTGTGTTTGTTTGTGTTTGTTTGTGTGTGTTTGTGTGTGTTTGTGTTTGTTTGTGTTTGTTTGTGTCTGTTTGTGTGTGTTTGTGTTTGTTTGTGTTTGTTTGTGTTTGTTTGTGTTTGTTTGTGTGTGTTTGTGTCTGTTTGTGTCTGTTTGTGTTTGTTTGTGTCTGTTTGTGTTTGTTTGTGTTTGTTTGTGTGTGTTTGTGTTTGTTTGTGTTTGTTTGTGTTTGTTTGTGTCTGTTTGTGTTTGTTTGTGTTTGTTTGTGTTTGTTTGTGTGTGTTTGTGTTTGTTTGTGTTTGTTTGTGTTTGTTTGTGTTTGTTTGTGTGTGTTTGTGTCTGTTTGTGTCTGTTTGTGTTTGATTGTGTTTGTTTGTGTCTGTTTGTGTTTGTTTGTGTTTGTTTGTGTTTGTTTGTGTTTGTTTGTGTTTGTTTGTGTCTGTTTGTGTTTGTTTGTGTTTGTTTGTGTTTGTTTGTGTTTGTTTGTGTGTGTTTGTGTGTGTTTGTGTTTGTTTGTGTGTGTTTGTGTGTGTTTGTGTTTGTTTGTGTCTGTTTGTGTCTGTTTGTGTTTGTTTGTGTCTGTTTGTGTCTGTTTGTGTTTGTTTGTGTTTGTTTGTGTTTGTTTGTGTTTGTTTGTGTTTGTTTGTGTCTGTTTGTGTTTGTTTGTGTTTGTTTGTGTTTGTTTGTGTGTGTTTGTGTTTGTTTGTGTTTGTTTGTGTCTGTTTGTGTCTGTTTGTGTTTGTTTGTGTTTGTTTGTGTTTGTTTGTGTTTGTTTGTGTTTGTTTGTGTTTGTTTGTGTGTGTTTGTGTTTGTTTGTGTCTGTTTGTGTCTGTTTGTGTGTGTTTGTGTTTGTTTGTGTTTGTTTGTGTTTGTTTGTGTTTGTTTGTGTGTGTTTGTGTCTGTTTGTGTCTGTTTGTGTTTGTTTGTGTCTGTTTGTGTTTGTTTGTGTTTGTTTGTGTGTGTTTGTGTTTGTTTGTGTTTGTTTGTGTTTGTTTGTGTCTGTTTGTGTTTGTTTGTGTTTGTTTGTGTGTGTTTGTGTTTGTTTGTGTTTGTTTGTGTCTGTTTGTGTCTGTTTGTGTTTGTTTGTGTCTGTTTGTGTTTGTTTGTGTTTGTTTGTGTGTGTTTGTGTCTGTTTGTGTCTGTTTGTGTCTGTTTGTGTTTGTTTGTGTTTGTTTGTGTCTGTTTGTGTCTGTTTGTGTTTGTTTGTGTTTGTTTGTGTGTGTTTGTGTTTGTTTGTGTCTGTTTGTGTCTGTTTGTGTCTGTTTGTGTTTGTTTGTGTTTGTTTGTGTTTGTTTGTGTTTGTTTGTGTTTGTTTGTGTCTTTTTGTGTTTGTTTGTGTTTGTTTGTGTTTGTTTGTGTCTGTTTGTGTCTGTTTGTGTTTGTTTGTGTCTGTTTGTGTTTGTTTGTGTTTGTTTGTGTCTGTTTGTGTTTGTTTGTGTTTGTTTGTGTTTGTTTGTGTCTGTTTGTGTTTGTTTGTGTCTGTTTGTGTCTGTTTGTGTTTGTTTGTGTCTGTTTGTGTCTGTTTGTGTTTGTTTGTGTTTGTTTGTGTCTGTTTGTGTTTGTTTGTGTTTGTTTGTGTTTGTTTGTGTGTGTTTGTGTTTGTTTGTGTTTGTTTGTGTTTGTTTGTGTTTGTTTGTGTGTGTTTGTGTCTGTTTGTGTCTGTTTGTGTTTGATTGTGTTTGTTTGTGTCTGTTTGTGTTTGTTTGTGTTTGTTTGTGTTTGTTTGTGTTTGTTTGTGTCTGTTTGTGTTTGTTTGTGTTTGTTTGTGTTTGTTTGTGTTTGTTTGTGTGTGTTTGTGTGTGTTTGTGTTTGTTTGTGTTTGTTTGTGTCTGTTTGTGTTTGTTTGTGTTTGTTTGTGTTTGTTTGTGTCTGTTTGTGTTTGTTTGTGTCTGTTTGTGTCTGTTTGTGTTTGTTTGTGTCTGTTTGTGTCTGTTTGTGTTTGTTTGTGTTTGTTTGTGTCTGTTTGTGTTAATTTGTGTTTGTTTGTGTTTGTTTGTGTGTGTTTGTGTTTGTTTGTGTTTGTTTGTGTTTGTTTGTGTTTGTTTGTGTGTGTTTGTGTCTGTTTGTGTCTGTTTGTGTTTGTTTGTGTCTGTTTGTGTTTGTTTGTGTTTGTTTGTGTGTGTTTGTGTTTGTTTGTGTTTGTTTGTGTTTGTTTGTGTCTGTTTGTGTTTGTTTGTGTTTGTTTGTGTTTGTTTGTGTGTGTTTGTGTTTGTTTGTGTTTGTTTGTGTTTGTTTGTGTGTGTTTGTGTCTGTTTGTGTCTGTTTGTGTTTGTTTGTGTTTGTTTGTGTCTGTTTGTGTTTGTTTGTGTCTGTTTGTGTCTGTTTGTGTTTGTTTGTGTCTGTTTGTGTCTGTTTGTGTTTGTTTGTGTCTGTTTGTGTTTGTTTGTGTTTGTTTGTGTCTGTTTGTGTTTGTTTGTGTCTGTTTGTGTCTGTTTGTGTCTGTTTGTGTTTGTTTGTGTTTGTTTGTGTTTGTTTGTTTGTTTGTGTTTGTTTGTGTCTTTTTTTGTTTGTTTGTGTTTGTTTGTGTGTGTTTGTGTCTGTTTGTGTTTGTTTGTGTGTGTTTGTGTTTGTTTGTGTCTGTTTGTGTTTGTTTGTGTTTGTTTGTGTCTGTTTGTGTTTGTTTGTGTTTGTTTGTGTTTGTTTGTGTCTGTTTGTGTTTGTTTGTGTCTGTTTGTGTCTGTTTGTGTTTGTTTGTGTCTGTTTGTGTTTGTTTGTGTGTGTTTGTGTCTGTTTGTGTTTGTTTGTGTCTGTTTGTGTTTGTTTGTGTTTGTTTGTGTGTGTTTGTGTTTGTTTGTGTTTGTTTGTGTTTGTTTGTGTCTGTTTGTGTTTGTTTGTGTTTGTTTGTGTTTGTTTGTGTGTGTTTGTGTTTGTTTGTGTTTGTTTGTGTTTGTTTGTGTCTGTTTGTGTTTGTTTGTGTTTGTTTGTGTCTGTTTGTGTTTGTTTGTGTTTGTTTGTGTCTGTTTGTGTCTGTTTGTGTTTGTTTGTGTCTGTTTGTGTTTGTTTGTGTTTGTTTGTGTCTGTTTGTGTTTGTTTGTGTTTGTTTGTGTTTGTTTGTGTCTGTTTGTGTTTGTTTGTGTCTGTTTGTGTCTGTTTGTGTTTGTTTGTGTCTGTTTGTGTCTGTTTGTGTTTGTTTGTGTTTGTTTGTGTCTGTTTGTGTTTGTTTGTGTTTGTTTGTGTTTGTTTGTGTGTGTTTGTGTTTGTTTGTGTTTGTTTGTGTTTGTTTGTGTGTGTTTGTGTCTGTTTGTGTCTGTTTGTGTTTGATTGTGTTTGTTTGTGTCTGTTTGTGTTTGTTTGTGTTTGTTTGTGTTTGTTTGTAAGATATAAGATTGTGGTGATTTTTATTAATATCGAGAAATATAGCTGCCCCTCCGTCTTTGAATTTAATGGGGGAGATTATATTAATTAATAGATTAGTTGGATGATGTTGATTATCTATAATTTTTTTAATGTTATTTTCTTTTTTTAGAGCTGGATATAGATTATATTTATATTCTTACACTCAACATGGAAAGTATTATTCTGGTATTTATAGTTTTTATACTGGAGTTTCTCGTGAATATTTAATATTATTATTACATTGATTACCTTTAAATATTTTAATTATGAAAATTGATTATGTAATAATTTGATTTTACTTAAGTAATTTAATATAATAAAATATTGATTTGTGGTATCAAAAATGTGAGTAAATTCATTTTAAGTCATTCAAAAAAATTACATTTGTTTTTTAAGTTTTTTTTTTTTATTTTTTTTTAGTATAATAAATTTTTTATTTATAGTTTATTTTATTTATAGTAATATAGTTCTTTTTTTAGAGTGGGAAATTATTTCTTTTAATTCTAATATAATTGTTATATCTATTTTATTAGACTGAATGTCATTATTATTTATAATATTTGTTTCTTTAATTTCTTCTGTTGTTATTTTTTATAGAAAGAGATATATATCATCTGAGAAAAATTTAAATCGTTTTATTATTTTGGTTTTATTATTTGTTTTTTCTATAATTTTATTAATTATTAGTCCTAATATAATTAGTATTTTTTTAGGTTGAGATGGTTTAGGGTTAGTATCTTATTGTTTAGTAATTTATTATCAAAATATTAAGTCTTATAATGCTGGTATATTAACTGCTTTGTCAAATCGAGTTGGGGATGTTTGTATTTTAATTTCAATTTCCTGAATAGTTAATTACGGGAGATGAAATTATATTTTTTATTTAAATTTTATATCTAATGATTTTTCTATGGAGATAGTGGGTTTAATAATTATTTTAGCGGCAATAACTAAAAGAGCTCAAATTCCTTTTAGTTCTTGATTACCGGCTGCTATAGCTGCTCCTACTCCGGTTTCAGCTTTAGTTCACTCCTCTACTTTAGTTACTGCTGGGGTTTATTTATTAATTCGATTTAATAATTTATTATTAGATTTATTTATATTAAAAATTTTATTATTGTTATCTGGTTTAACAATATTTATAGCTGGTATTACTGCTAATTATGAATTTGACTTAAAGAAAATTATTGCTTTATCTACTTTAAGACAATTAGGTTTAATAATAAGAATTTTAAGAATGGGATTACCAGAATTAGCTTTTTTTCATTTATTAACTCATGCTATATTTAAAGCTTTATTATTTATATGTGCTGGGGTAGTTATTCATATGATAAATAATATTCAGGATATTCGTTATATGGGGGGGGTTAGATATTATTTACCTTATACATCTTTATGTTTGAATATTTCTAATATAGCTTTATGTGGGATTCCTTTTTTAGCTGGGTTTTATTCTAAGGATATAATTTTAGAGTTAGTATCTTTAAGATATTTAAATATATTTTTTTTTTTTTATATTATGCTTCTACTGGTTTAACTATATATTATAGTTTTCGGTTAATAATATATTTAATAATTAATGATTTTAATTTATTAAGAATTTATAATTTATATGATGAGGATTATATTATATTAAAGAGAATATTTACATTACTATTTATAAGAGTTATTAGTGGAAGATTTTTAAGATGAATAATTTTTTCTTACCCCTATAATTTATTTACCTTTAAATCTAAAAATAATAGTTATTTATGTTAGAATATTAGGTATATTAATGGGTTATTTAGTTAGAAATATAAAAATTTATTCTGTAAATAAATTTTTAGTTACTTATAATTTAAGAAATTTTTTAAGTTTAATGTGATTTACACCTAATTTATCAACTTATGGTTTAAGATATTATTTTTTAAATTTTGGTCAAAACCTATTAAAAATTGTCGATATGGGTTGAAGAGAAATATATAGAGGTCAAGGGATGTTTTATATTTTAAAAAAGTATTCTATTTTTTATTATTTTTATCAGATAAATAATTTTAAAATTTATTTATTTAGATTTGTTTTATGAATGATTATCTTATTATTTATATTATTTATTTAATTTAAATAGCTTATAACTTAGAGCATAATATTGAAGATATTAAGGAGATTTTCAATCTTTAAATATATATATATATATATTTATAAAAAAAAATTTAATTTTTATTTTTACAATGAAAATGTAATGTTTTATTTAAACTATATAAATAGAAATAATAATGGAATTTAACCACTAAAAATAAAGTTAGCAGCTTTATTTTATTCTTTTTATTTCTGGAATTTAATTGGAAATAAATTTCAATTTTATCATTAACAGTGATATACCTCTATTTTGGTTTCAATTAAATAAATAAGGAGTTAATAAAACTCTTTCTTTTAAGTCGAAATTAAATGCAAAATTGCTTCTTATTTTATTAAGATAAATTAAATATTTAATATTTTTTGATTGCAAATCAAATGTTTTTATTAAACTATTATCCTTAAAATATTAATCAGTTCATTTTAATATATTTTGATTTCATTCATGATATAGTCCTAAGATTAGGATTAATATGAAGAAATATCTAATTTTTGATCAAATAATCAAGTTTACTGATATAAAAGTTGAAATTATAGGAAAAATTAAAGCAATTTCAACATCAAAAATTAAAAAAATAACTGTAATTAAAAAAAAATGTAATGAAAAGGGAATTCGGGCTGAAGAACTTGGGTCAAACCCACATTCAAAGGGAGATGATTTTTCTCGGTCAATAAATGATTTTTTAGATAAAATTATTGAGATAAATATTATAATATTTGATAAAATAATAAAAATAATAGAAATTAATATTATTATAATAATTATTTATATTAATAAAAATTAAACTTTTTGATTGGAAGTCAAATATACTAAATATATTATATAAATAGTTAATTTCCTCATCAGTAGATAGAAATATAGAGGAATAATCATACTACATCTACAAAATGTCAATATCAAGCAGCTGCTTCAAATCCAAAATGATGATTTTTAGAAAAATGATTATTAATATGTCGTATTAAACAAATGAGTAGGAAAATTGTTCCGATTATAACATGAAGACCATGAAATCCTGTTGCTATAAAAAATGTTGACCCATAAATTCTATCTGCGATAGTGAAAGGTGCTTCAATATATTCATATGCTTGAAGAATTGTGAAGTAAATACCTAATATTACTGTTATAAAAAGACCTTGGGTAGTTTGAGTGTAATTATTTTCTATTAAAGCATGATGAGCTCAAGTTACAGTAATTCCTGATGTAATAAGAATAATTGTATTTAAAAGTGGAATTTGAAATGGGTTAAATGGAATGATTCTTATAGGAGGTCATATTATACCAATTTCAATATTAGGTGATAAACTTCTATGGAAAAAAGCTCAAAAAAATGAAATGAAAAAAAATACCTCAGAAATAATAAATAGGATTATTCCTCATCGTAATCCTTTTGAGACTAAAATTGTATGTTTACCTTGTATTGTACCCTCACGACAAATATCTCGTCATCATTGATATATGGTTAAAATTGTAATTAAATATCCTAAAATTAACAGATTTATATTAAAATTATGGAATCATTTTACTATACCTGTAACTAAAGTTAAAACTCCGATAGCTCCCGTTAATGGTCAAGGACTATAATCTACTAAATGATATGGATGATTATGTTGAGTTGTCATTTGTTAATTAACTTCTCTAGCATAAAGATTTCTTAAAATAGAAATTACATAAGATTGAATAATAGCTACAGCTGATTCTAAAATTATTAATAAAATTTGAATTAAAATTAAAAATCCAATTAAATAAGAAGTCATTCTAGGTCCAGTACCTCTTAGTAAAGTTATTAAAAGATGTCCTGCAATTATATTAGCTGTTAATCGAACAGCTAAAGTTCCTGGTCGAATAATATTACTAATAGTTTCAATTAATACTATGAAAGGTATTAAAATACCTGGTGTACCTTGGGGGATTATATGTGCAAATATATGTTGTGAGTTGTTAATTCATCCGTAAAATATAAAACTTAATCATAATGGTAAAGAAATTGATAGGGATAATGTTAAATGACTAGTACTTGTAAAAATATATGGGAATAATCCTAAGAAATTATTAAATAAAATAAATGAAAACATTGAAATAAAGATAAAAGTTGATCCATTTATTCCATTATTTCCTAGTAAAATTTTAAATTCTTTATGTAAAGTATATAAAATTAAATTTCATAATACTATAAATCGATTGGGGATTAATCAAAAATAATATGGGATAAATATTAATCCAATTAAAGCTCTAATTCAATTAATTGAAAGATTGAATAAATTAGTTGTTGGGTCAAAAATCGAAAATAAGTTATTTATCATTTTCAGTTAAAATTTTTTGAGGTTATTTTTTTAATGCTTTTTGAATTATTTGATTTTAAGTTAAAAATATAATAATTTATGATATTAAATAAAATAAAAATACAAATAAAAAAAAAGAATGATATTATTCAATTAATTGGTATTATTTGAGGGATAAAAGAATATTACTTATGTAATAATTTAAATTTGACATATTTATGTTATAAATTAACTAATTCTTTGTCATTAGAAGTAATTGCTAATTTACTATAAAATGGTTTAAGAGACCAGTACTTGCTTTCAGTCATCTAATGAGGAATAATTATTAATTCAATTAATGAAATTTTTAATTGAAATTCTTTCAATTACAATAGGTATAAATCTGTGATTAGCGCCACAAATTTCAGAACATTGTCCATAAAAAATTCCTGGTCGATTAATAAAAAAATTAGTTTGGTTTAATCGACCTGGGTTAGCATCAATTTTTACCCCTAAAGATGGGACAGTTCATGAGTGAATAACATCAGTGGCTGTAACTATAATTCGGATTTGATTATTTATAGGGATAACAATTCGATTATCAACATCTAAAAGACGGAAATTATCATTTTTTATTTCATTTTGGGGGATTATATAAGAATCAAATTGAATATTATTAAAATCTGAGTATTCATAACTTCAATATCATTGATGACCAATAGATTTTAAAGTAATTAATGGATTATTTAATTCATCTAATAAATATAATAAACGTAAAGAAGGTAAAGCAATAAAAATTAAAGTAATTGCTGGTAAAATTGTTCAAATTAATTCAATTATTTGTCCTTCTAATAAAAATCGATTAATATAAGAATTAAAAAATAATCTAATTATTAAATATCCTACTAAAATAGTAATTATAATTAAAATAACTAAAGTATGATCGTGAAAAAAAATAATTTGTTCTATTAATGGTGAATTTCTATTTTGAAGATTAAAATTAGATCATGTTGCCATTTCTAAAAAAAGGATATTCCTTTATAAATGGGGTTTAAATCCATTACATGTAATCTGCCATATTAGAAATTTCTTAGAATAGGAAGTTCATTATAAGAATGTTCAGCTGGTGGAAGATCTTGATATCATTCAATGGAAGAGTTTATATTTAAGGGGAATAGAATAATTCGCTTTTTTACTATAGATTCTCAAATAATAATTAATATTAATATTGTCGCAATAAGAGAAATATATGAACCTAAAGAAGAAATAATATTTCATGAGGTGTAAGTATCAGGATAATCAGAATATCGACGAGGTATACCAGCTAATCCTAAAAAATGTTGGGGGAAAAATGTTAAATTTACCCCAATAAATATTGTAAAAAATTGGATTTTTAATAAGTAAGGATTTAAAGATAATCCAGTAAATAATGGGTATCAGTGAACAAACCCTCCTATAATAGCAAATACAGCTCCTATAGATAATACATAATGAAAGTGGGCAACTACATAGTAAGTATCATGAAGAGTTACATCAATTGATGAGTTAGCTAAGATTACTCCTGTAAGTCCTCCTACTGTAAATAAAAAAACAAACCCTAATCTTCATAATATTGAAGGACTGTAGTTAATTTGGGTACCATGAAGGGTAGCTAATCAACTAAAAATTTTAATTCCTGTTGGGACAGCAATAATTATAGTGGCTGAAGTAAAATAAGCTCGGGTATCAATATCTATTCCTACTGTAAATATATGATGGGCTCAAACTACAAATCCTAATAATCCAATTGCTAATATAGCATAAATTATTCCTAAACATCCAAATGTTTCTTTTTTACCTCTTTCTTGGGAAATAATATGAGAAATTATACCAAATCCTGGTAAAATTAAAATATAAACTTCTGGATGGCCAAAAAATCAAAATAAATGTTGGTATAAAATAGGATCACCTCCCCCAGCTGGGTCAAAAAATGAAGTATTGAGATTTCGATCAGTTAATAATATTGTAATAGCTCCAGCTAATACAGGAAGAGAGAGGAGCAATAATAAGGCTGTAATTCCAACAGCTCATACAAATAATGGTATTTGATCTAGTGGTATACTATTAGGTCGTATATTGATAATAGTTGTAATAAAGTTAACAGCTCCTAAAATTGATGAAATTCCAGCTAAATGTAAAGAAAAAATAGCAAGATCTACAGAACTTCCTCTATGAGCAATATTTGATGACAGTGGGGGGTAAACTGTTCATCCTGTTCCTGCTCCGTTTTCTACAATTCTTCTTGAAATTAATAATATAATAGAGGGGGGTAGTAATCAAAATCTTATGTTATTTATTCGTGGGAAAGCCATATCAGGTGCTCCTAATATTAAAGGTACTAATCAATTTCCAAATCCACCAATTATAATAGGTATTACTATAAAAAAAATTATAATAAAAGCATGAGCAGTTACAATAGTGTTATAAATTTGATCATCACCAATTAGTGATCCTGGATTTCCTAATTCAGCTCGAATTAATAATCTTAAAGAGGTTCCAACTATTCCAGCTCAAATACCGAAAATAAAATATAATGTTCCAATATCTTTATGATTTGTAGAATAAAGTCATTTTCGCTAATAAAATGGCTGAGGTTAAGCGATAAATTGTAAATTTATTAACGAGAAAAATTCTCTTTTATTATTAATTAGTCTTATAGTTAAATTGTATAATATAAAATTGCAAATTTTAAGATGATGAAAGAAAGATCTAAGGCTTAAAGAAATCTTTCTTTATAAATAATTTTGAAGATTATTAGTTTAATTTAACTTAAAACCTTAAAAATAAAATAAAGTTCTAGTAATTATACCTAATAAAGAAATTATTCTTAAAAAATTAACTATAAAAAAAAAATTATTTTTAATTTTAATTTTAAATCATTTTAATTTTAAATAATTAAATATTATTGAGGAGTAAATAATACGAATATAATATAAAAGTATAATTAATCTTATTATAATAAAAATAAATGTTAAAATAAAAAAATTATTTTTTAATATGAAATTAATCATTATTCATTTAGGGAAAAATCCAATAAATGGTGGTAGACCACCTAAAGATAAAAAATTAATTATTAGAGATATTTTAATTATATTATTAAAATTAACAATAAATAATTGGTTGATAAAATAAACATTTAATATAAAAAATATAAAACATATGATTCTATTTAAAAATGAATAAAAAGTGAAATAAAATAATCAGAGATTTTCTCTAATTATAATTGAAGATAGTATTCATCCTAAATTATTAATTGATGAAAATGCTAATAATTTTCGTAAGGAGGTTTGGTTTAATCCTCCAATTGCTCCGATAGTAACATTTAAAATTAAAATTAAAATTAAAAATTTATCAAAAAAATAATAAGAAAGTAGAATTATTGGGGAAATTTTTTGTCATGTTATTAAAATGAAACAATTTAATCAATTTAAACCTTCTATAATATTAGGGAATCAGAAATGAAAGGGGGCAGATCCTATTTTTATTAATAATGGGGAATTTATTATTACTGATATTAAATTATTTATTTCAATGTTAAAAAATAATATTTTTATTAAAATAATAAATAAAAAATTAATTGAAGCAATAGATTGAATAAGAAAATATTTTAATGATGCTTCTGATGAGAATAAATTTTTTGAGTTAGAGATTAGGGGGATAAATCTCAGTAAATTAATTTCTAGTCCAATTCAACATCCAAATCATGAGTTAGAGGAAATAGAAATTAATGTTCTAAAAAAAAGAATAAACATGAAGAATATTTTATTGGAGTTTATAAAAAAAAAATTTAAAATAGAAATAAATTTATTTCATATTAGAACTAAAAATTCATTTAGGTATATTTTAGTGTATGATGCACATCAATTTTTGATATTGTTAGATATAGTTTGATTCTATAAAATATAATAAAGGTAGAAATTCTACATAATTTATCCTATCAGAATAATCCTTTTTCAGGCACTTTATTTTTAAAAAAAGGGTATTCCTTTATAGTTGGGGTATGAACCCAAAAGCTTAATTTAGCTTATTTTTAATTAATCAATTTTATTTATTTATATAAAAATTATTAAAAACGGTTTAGATATTAATTAAATGATAGAATATATTTATATAATTATATTTGCAATTATATTTAAATGTAAAATTAAATATTTAAATATATAAAATTTAATATTTAATATTAATTTATAAAAATTTAATTAATAAATAAAATTTTTAATATAAATATTATTTAAAATTTAAATATTTAATAATTATTAATTAATAATAAATATTTAATATTATAATACATAATATAATTATTTAATATAAATATAAATATTAAATAAGTATACGAATATATAAAATTTAATAATTAACATTAATTTATAAAGATTTAAATGGCAAATGAGATTTTCAATATGAATATTACTTAAAAAAAAAAGAAATTATATAATATTTAATAATTACTGTTAATTAATAATAAATATTTAATATAATAATATAATATTTAAATATTTATATAATAATATAATATATAAATATTTAATATAATAATATAATATTTAAATATTTATATAATAATATAATATATAAATATTTAATATAATAATATAACATTTAAATATTTAATATAATAATATAATATATAAATATTTAATATAATAATATAATATTTAAATATTTAATATAATAATATAATATATAAATATTTAATATAATAATATTTAAAATAAATATTTAATATTATAATACATAATATAATTATTTAATATAAATATAAATATAAATATTAAATAAGTACGAATATATAAAATTTAATAATTAACATTAATTTATAAAGATTTAAATGGCAAATGAGATTTTCAATATGAATATTACTTAAAAAAAAAAGAAATTATATAATATTTAATAATTACTGTTAATTAATAATAAATATTTAATATAATAATATAATATTTAAATATTTATATAATAATATAATATATAAATATTTAATATAATAATATAATATTTAAATATTTATATAATAATATAATATATAAATATTTAATATAATAATATAATATTTAATATAATAATATAATATATAAATATTTAATATAATAATATAATATTTAAATATTTAATATAATAATAATAATATAATATTTAAATATTTAATATAATAATATAATATATAAATATTTAATATATTAATATAAATAAAATAAATATTTAATAATATAATATATAAATATTTAATATAATAATATATTATTTAAATATTTAATATAAAAAAAAAAAAAAAAAAATCTATGTAAAAAAAATTACATATAAATAAATTTTTTATGATTTATAAAGTTTTTTTAAAATTTATTTTACATATAAATTTTAGTGTTAAGTTTTAATTATTTTAATAATAATTGATTTTATTTGTAGTAATTAACATTAAAAATTTAAGAGATTAAGATTTAGTAATATAAAAATTAATAACAAATTTTGTGCCAGCAGTTGCGGTTATACAAAAGTTGAATTGAATTTTATTAGAATATTAATAAATATAAATAATTATTTAATTAAAATATTAAATTATTAGGTGAAATTTTAATTTATTTAAAAATTATTATTAAAATATGACTTAATAAATTTTAATATAAACTAGGAT
>CANQKS010000016.1:22500-32500 GCA_947623375.1 Apotomis capreana | reverse complement strand
AAATACAAACAAACACAAACAGACACAAACAAACACAAACAAACACAAACAAACACAAACAGACACAAACAAACACAAACAAACACAAACAAACACAAACAAACACAAACAGACACAAACAAACACAAACAGACACAGACACAAACAAACACAAACAAACACAAACAAACACAAACAGACACAAACAGACACAAACAGACACAAACAAACACAAACACACACAAACAAACACAAACAAACACAAACAAACACAAACAAACACAAACAGACACAAACAGACACAAACAAACACAAACAAACACAAACAAACACAAACACACACAAACAAACACAAACAAACACAAACAGACACAAACAAACACAAACAGACACAAACAGACACAAACAGACACAAACAGACACAAACAAACACAAACAAACACAAACAGACACAAACACACACAAACAAACACAAACAAACACAAACAAACACAAACAAACACAAACACACACAAACAAACACAAACAAACAAACAAACACAAACAAACACAAACAGACACAAACAGACACAAACACACACAAACAAACACAAACAAACACAAACAGACACAAACAAACACAAACAGACACAAACAGACACAAACAAACACAAACAGACACAAACAGACACAAACAGACACAAACAAACACAAACAGACACAAACAGACACAAACAAACACAAACAGACACAAACAAACACAAACAGACACAAACAGACACAAACAAACACAAACAGACACAAACACACAAACAAACACAAACAAACACAAACAATCACAAACAAACACAAACAGACACAAACAGACACAAACAAACACAAACAAACACAAACAGACACAAACACACACAAACAAACACAAACAAACACAAACAAACACAAACAAACACAAACAAACACAAACACACACAAACAAACACAAACAAATACAAACAAACACAAACAAACACAAACAGACACAAACAGACACAAACACACACAAACAAACACAAACAAACACAAACAGACACAAACAAACACAAACAGACACAAACAGACACAAACAAACACAAACACACACAAACAAACACAAACAAACACAAACAAACACAAACAAACACAAACACACACAAACAAACACAAACAAACACAAACACACACAAACAAACACAAACAAACACAAACAAACACAAACAAACACAAACACACACAAACAAACACAAACAAACACAAACAAACACAAACAGACACAAACAAACACAAACAGACACAAACACACACAAACAAACACAAACAAACACAAACAGACACAAACAGACACAAACAGACACAAACAGACACAAACAGACACAAACAAACACAAACAAACACAAACAGACACAAACACAAACAAACACAAACAAACACAAACAGACACAAACAAACACAAACAAACACAAACAAACACAAACACACACAAACAAACACAAACAGACACAAACACACACAAACAAACACAAACAAACACAAACAGACACAAACAAACACAAACAGACACAAACAGACACAAACAAACACAAACACACACAAACAAACACAAACAGACACAAACACACACAAACAAACACAAACAAACAAAAAAAGACACAAACAAACACAAACAAACACAAACAAACACAAACAAACACAAACAGACACAAACAGACACAAACACACACAAACAAACACAAACAAACACAAACAAACACAAACACACATAAACAAACACAAACAAACACAAACAAACACAAACAGACACAAACAAACACAAACAAACACAAACAAACACAAACACACACAAACAAACACAAACAAACACAAACAGACACAAACAAACACAAACAGACACAAACAGACACAAACACACAGTGTTTGTGTTTGTTTGTGTTTGTTTGTGTGTGTTTGTGTTTGTTTGTGTCTGTTTGTGTCTGTTTGTGTTTGTTTGTGTTTGTTTGTGTTTGTTTGTGTCTGTTTGTGTTTGTTTGTGTTTGTTTGTGTCTGTTTGTGTTTGTTTGTGTTTGTTTGTGTCTGTTTGTGTCTGTTTGTGTTTGTTTGTGTCTGTTTGTGTTTGTTTGTGTTTGTTTGTGTCTGTTTGTGTTTGTTTGTGTTTGTTTGTGTTTGTTTGTGTCTGTTTGTGTTTGTTTGTGTCTGTTTGTGTCTGTTTGTGTTTGTTTGTGTCTGTTTGTGTCTGTTTGTGTTTGTTTGTGTTTGTTTGTGTCTGTTTGTGTTTGTTTGTGTTTGTTTGTGTTTGTTTGTGTGTGTTTGTGTTTGTTTGTGTTTGTTTGTGTTTGTTTGTGTTTGTTTGTGTGTGTTTGTGTCTGTTTGTGTCTGTTTGTGTTTGATTGTGTTTGTTTGTGTCTGTTTGTGTTTGTTTGTGTTTGTTTGTGTTTGTTTGTGTTTGTTTGTGTCTGTTTGTGTTTGTTTGTGTTTGTTTGTGTTTGTTTGTGTTTGTTTGTGTGTGTTTGTGTGTGTTTGTGTTTGTTTGTGTTTGTTTGTGTCTGTTTGTGTTTGTTTGTGTTTGTTTGTGTCTGTTTGTGTTTGTTTGTGTTTGTTTGTGTCTGTTTGTGTCTGTTTGTGTTTGTTTGTGTCTGTTTGTGTCTGTTTGTGTTTGTTTGTGTTTGTTTGTGTTTGTTTGTGTCTGTTTGTGTTAATTTGTGTTTGTTTGTGTTTGTTTGTGTGTGTTTGTGTTTGTTTGTGTTTGTTTGTGTTTGTTTGTGTTTGTTTGTGTGTGTTTGTGTCTGTTTGTGTCTGTTTGTGTTTGTTTGTGTCTGTTTGTGTTTGTTTGTGTTTGTTTGTGTGTGTTTGTGTTTGTTTGTGTTTGTTTGTGTTTGTTTGTGTCTGTTTGTGTTTGTTTGTGTTTGTTTGTGTTTGTTTATGTGTGTTTGTGTTTGTTTGTGTTTGTTTGTGTTTGTTTGTGTGTGTTTGTGTCTGTTTGTGTCTGTTTGTGTTTGTTTGTGTTTGTTTGTGTCTGTTTGTGTTTGTTTGTGTCTGTTTGTGTCTGTTTGTGTTTGTTTGTGTTTGTTTGTGTTTGTGTCTTTTTGTGTTTGTTTGTGTTTGTTTGTGTGTGTTTGTGTCTGTTTGTGTTTGTTTGTGTTTGTTTGTGTCTGTTTGTGTCTGTTTGTGTTTGTTTGTGTTTGTTTGTGTGTGTTTGTGTTTGTTTGTGTCTGTTTGTGTCTGTTTGTGTTTGTTTGTGTTTGTTTGTGTTTGTTTGTGTCTGTTTGTGTTTGTTTGTGTTTGTTTGTGTCTGTTTGTGTTTGTTTGTGTTTGTTTGTGTCTGTTTGTGTCTGTTTGTGTTTGTTTGTGTCTGTTTGTGTTTGTTTGTGTTTGTTTGTGTCTGTTTGTGTTTGTTTGTGTTTGTTTGTGTTTGTTTGTGTCTGTTTGTGTTTGTTTGTGTCTGTTTGTGTCTGTTTGTGTTTGTTTGTGTCTGTTTGTGTCTGTTTGTGTTTGTTTGTGTTTGTTTGTGTCTGTTTGTGTTTGTTTGTGTTTGTTTGTGTTTGTTTGTGTCTGTTTGTGTTAATTTGTGTTTGTTTGTGTTTGTTTGTGTGTGTTTGTGTTTGTTTGTGTTTGTTTGTGTTTGTTTGTGTTTGTTTGTGTGTGTTTGTGTCTGTTTGTGTCTGTTTGTGTTTGTTTGTGTCTGTTTGTGTTTGTTTGTGTTTGTTTGTGTGTGTTTGTGTTTGTTTGTGTTTGTTTGTGTTTGTTTGTGTCTGTTTGTGTTTGTTTGTGTTTGTTTGTGTTTGTTTATGTGTGTTTGTGTTTGTTTGTGTTTGTTTGTGTTTGTTTGTGTGTGTTTGTGTCTGTTTGTGTCTGTTTGTGTTTGTTTGTGTTTGTTTGTGTCTGTTTGTGTTTGTTTGTGTCTGTTTGTGTCTGTTTGTGTTTGTTTGTGTTTGTTTGTGTTTGTGTCTTTTTGTGTTTGTTTGTGTTTGTTTGTGTGTGTTTGTGTCTGTTTGTGTTTGTTTGTGTTTGTTTGTGTCTGTTTGTGTCTGTTTGTGTTTGTTTGTGTTTGTTTGTGTGTGTTTGTGTTTGTTTGTGTCTGTTTGTGTCTGTTTGTGTTTGTTTGTGTTTGTTTGTGTTTGTTTGTGTCTGTTTGTGTTTGTTTGTGTTTGTTTGTGTCTGTTTGTGTTTGTTTGTGTTTGTTTGTGTCTGTTTGTGTCTGTTTGTGTTTGTTTGTGTCTGTTTGTGTTTGTTTGTGTTTGTTTGTGTCTGTTTGTGTTTGTTTGTGTTTGTTTGTGTTTGTTTGTGTCTGTTTGTGTTTGTTTGTGTCTGTTTGTGTCTGTTTGTGTTTGTTTGTGTCTGTTTGTGTCTGTTTGTGTTTGTTTGTGTTTGTTTGTGTCTGTTTGTGTTTGTTTGTGTTTGTTTGTGTTTGTTTGTGTGTGTTTGTGTTTGTTTGTGTTTGTTTGTGTTTGTTTGTGTTTGTTTGTGTGTGTTTGTGTCTGTTTGTGTCTGTTTGTGTTTGATTGTGTTTGTTTGTGTCTGTTTGTGTTTGTTTGTGTTTGTTTGTGTTTGTTTGTGTTTGTTTGTGTCTGTTTGTGTTTGTTTGTGTTTGTTTGTGTTTGTTTGTGTTTGTTTGTGTGTGTTTGTGTGTGTTTGTGTTTGTTTGTGTTTGTTTGTGTCTGTTTGTGTTTGTTTGTGTTTGTTTGTGTCTGTTTGTGTTTGTTTGTGTTTGTTTGTGTCTGTTTGTGTCTGTTTGTGTTTGTTTGTGTCTGTTTGTGTCTGTTTGTGTTTGTTTGTGTTTGTTTGTGTTTGTTTGTGTCTGTTTGTGTTAATTTGTGTTTGTTTGTGTTTGTTTGTGTGTGTTTGTGTTTGTTTGTGTTTGTTTGTGTTTGTTTGTGTTTGTTTGTGTCTTTTTTTGTTTGTTTGTGTTTGTTTGTGTGTGTTTGTGTTTGTTTGTGTCTGTTTGTGTTTGTTTGTGTTTGTTTGTGTTTGTTTGTGTTTGTTTGTGTTTGTTTGTGTGTGTTTGTGTCTGTTTGTGTTTGTTTGTGTTTGTTTGTGTCTGTTTGTGTCTGTTTGTGTTTGTTTGTGATTGTTTGTGTTTGTTTGTGTTTGTTTGTGTGTGTTTGTGTCTGTTTGTGTTTGTTTGTGTCTGTTTGTGTCTGTTTGTGTTTGTTTGTGTCTGTTTGTGTTTGTTTGTGTGTGTTTGTGTTTGTTTGTGTTTGTTTGTGTTTGTTTGTGTTTGTTTGTGTGTGTTTGTGTTGTTTGTGTCTGTTTGTGTTTGTTTGTGTGTGTTTGTGTTTGTTTGTGTTTGTTTGTGTTTGTTTGTGTTTGTTTGTGTCTGTTTGTGTTTGTTTGTGTTTGTTTGTGTTTGTTTGTGTTTGTTTGTGTGTGTTTGTGTTTGTTTGTGTTTGTTTGTGTCTGTTTGTGTCTGTTTGTGTTTGTTTGTGTCTGTTTGTGTTTGTTTGTGTTTGTTTGTGTCTGTTTGTGTTTGTTTGTGTTTGTTTGTGTTTGTTTGTGTCTGTTTGTGTTTGTTTGTGGCTGTTTGTGTCTGTTTGTGTTTGTTTGTGTCTGTTTGTGTCTGTTTGTGTTTGTTTGTGTATGTTTGTGTCTGTTTGTGTTTGTTTGTGTTTGTTTGTGTTTGTTTGTGTGTGTTTGTGTCTGTTTGTGTCTGTTTGTGTTTGATTGTGTTTGTTTGTGTCTGTTTGTGTTTGTTTGTGTTTGTTTGTGTTTGTTTGTGTTTGTTTGTGTCTGTTTGTGTTTGTTTGTGTTTGTTTGTGTTTGTTTGTGTTATGTTTGTGTGTGTTTGTGTTGTTTGTGTTTGTTTGTGTTTGTTTGTGTTTGTTTGTGTTTGTTTGTGTCTGTTTTGTGTCTGTTTGTGTTTGTTTGTGTCTGTTTGTGTCTGTTTGTGTTTGTTTGTGTTTGTTTGTGTCTGTTTGTGTTAATTTGTGTTTGTTTGTGTTTGTTTGTGTGTGTTTGTGTTTGTTTGTGTTTGTTTGTGTTTGTTTGTGTTTGTTTGTGTCTGTTTGTGTCTGTTTGTGTTTGTTTGTGTGTGTTTGTGTTTGTTTGTGTCTGTTGTGTCTGTTTGTGTCTGTTTGTGTTTGTTTGTGTTTGTTTGTGTTTGTTTGTGTTTGTTTGTGTCTTTTTGTGTTTGTTTGTGTTTGTTTGTGTTTGTTTGTGTCTGTTTGTGTCTGTTTGTGTTTGTTTGTGTCTGTTTGTGTTTGTTTGTGTTTGTTTGTGTCTGTTTGTGTTTGTTTGTGTTTGTTTGTGTTTGTTTGTGTCTGTGTTTGTTTGTGTCTGTTTGTGTCTGTTTGTGTTTGTTTGTGTTTGTTTGTGTCTGTTTGTGTTTGTTTGTGTTTGTTTGTGTTTGTTTGTGTGTGTTTGTGTTTGTTTGTGTTTGTTTGTGTTTGTTTGTGTTTGTTTGTGTGTGTTTGTGTGTGTTTGTGTCTGTTTGTGTCTGTTGTTTGTTTGTTTGTGTGTGTTTGTGTTTGTTTGTGTTTGTTGTGTTTGTTTGTGTCTGTTTGTGTCTGTTTGTGTTTGTTGTGTTTGTTTGTGTTTGTTTGTGTGTGTTTGTGTTTGTTTGTGTGTTTGTTTGTGTTTGTTTGTGTGTGTTTGTGTTTGTTTGTGTCTGTTTGTGTCTGTTGTGTAACACAAACAAATACAAACAAACACAAACAGACACAAACAAACACAAACAAACACAAACAAACACAAACAGACACAAACAAACACAAACAAACACAAACAAACACAAACAAACACAAACAGACACAAACAAACACAAACAGACACAGACACAAACAAACACAAACAAACACAACAAACACAAACAGACACAAACAGACACAAACAGACACAAACAAACACAAACACACACAAACAAACACAAACAAACACAAACAAACCACAAACAAACACAAACAGACACAAACAGACACAAACAACACAAACAAACACAAACAAACACAAACAAACACAAACAAACACAAACAAACACAAACAGACACAAACAAACACAACAGACACAAACAGACACAAACAGACACAAACAGACACAAACAAACACAAACAAACACAAACAGACACAAACACACACAAACAAACACAAACAAACACAAACAAACACAAACAAACACAAACACACACAAACAAACACAAACAAACAAACAAACACAAACAAACACAAACAGACACAAACAGACACAAACACACACAAACAAACACAATCAAACACAAACAGACACAAACAAACACAAACAGACACAACAGACACAAACAAACACAAACAGACACAAACAGACACAAACAGACACAAACAAACACAAACAGACACAAACAGACACAACAAACACAACAGACACAAACAAACACAAACAGACACAAACAGACACAAACAAACACAAACAGACACAACACACAAACAAACACAAACAAACACAACAAAAAACAAACACAAACAGACACAAACAGACACAAACAAACACAAACAAACACAAACAGACACAAACACACACAAACAAACACAAACAAACACAAACAAACACAAACAAACACAAACAAACACAAACACACACAAACAAACACAAACAAATACAAACAAACACAAACAAACACAAACAGACACAAACAGACACAAACACACACAAACAAACACAAACAAACACAAACAGACACAAACAAACACAAACAGACACAAACAGACACAAACAAACACAAACACACACAAACAAACACAAACAAACACAAACAAACACAAACAAACACAAACACACACAAACAAACACAAACAAACACAAACACACACAAACAAACACAAACAAACACAAACAAACACAAACAAACACAAACACACACAAACAAACACAAACAAACACAAACAAACACAAACAGACACAAACAAACACAAACAGACACAAACACACACAAACAAACACAAACAAACACAAACAGACACAAACAGACACAAACAGACACAAACAGACACAAACAGACACAAACAAACACAAACAAACACAAACAGACACAAACACAAACAAACACAAACAAACACAAACAGACACAAACAAACACAAACAAACACAAACAAACACAAACACACACAAACAAACACAAACAGACACAAACACACACAAACAAACACAAACAAACACAAACAGACACAAACAAACACAAACAGACACAAACAGACACAAACAAACACAAACACACACAAACAAACACAAACAGACACAAACACACACAAACAAACACAAACAAACAAAAAAAGACACAAACAAACACAAACAAACACAAACAAACACAAACAAACACAAACAGACACAAACAGACACAAACACACACAAACAAACACAAACAAACACAAACAAACACAAACACACATAAACAAACACAAACAAACACAAACAAACACAAACAGACACAAACAAACACAAACAAACACAAACAAACACAAACACACACAAACAAACACAAACAAACACAAACAGACACAAACAAACACAAACAGACACAAACAGACACAAACACACACAAACAAACACAAACAAACACAAACAAACACAAACAAACACAAACACACACAAACAAACACAAACAAACACAAATTAACACAAACAGACACAAACAAACACAAACAAACACAAACAAACACAAACAGACACAAACAGACACAAACAAACACAAACAGACACAAACAGACACAAACAAACACAAACAAACACAAACAGACACAAACAAACACAAACAAACACAAACAGACACAAACAAACACAAACAAACACAAACACACACAAACACACACAAACAAACACAAACAAACACAAACAAACACAAACAAACACAAACAGACACAAACAAACACAAACAAACACAAACAAACACAAACAAACACAAACAGACACAAACAAACACAATCAAACACAAACAGACACAAACAGACACAAACACACACAAACAAACACAAACAAACACAAACAAACACAAACAAACACAAACACACACAAACAAACACAAACAAACACAAACAAACACAAACAGACACAAACAAACACAAACAAACACAAACAGACACAAACAGACACAAACAAACACAAACAGACACAAACAGACACAAACAAACACAAACAGACACAAACAAACACAAACAAACACA
Source organism: Apotomis capreana (assembly GCA_947623375.1). Taxonomy (NCBI): domain Eukaryota; kingdom Metazoa; phylum Arthropoda; class Insecta; order Lepidoptera; family Tortricidae; genus Apotomis; species Apotomis capreana. Next base: position 23,406 of record CANQKS010000016.1, on the reverse strand, counting down.
AACAAACACAAACAGACACAAACAAACACAAACAAACACAAACAGACACAAACAAACACAAACAGACACAAACAGACACAAACAAACACAAACAAACACAAACAGACACAAACAAACACAAACAAACACAAACAGACACAAACAAACACAAACAAACACAAACAAACACAAACAGACACAAACAGACACAAACAAACACAAACACACACAAACAAACACAAACAAACACAAACAGACACAAACAGACACAAACAAACACAAACAACACAAACAACACAAACAACACAAACACAACACAACACAAACAAACACAAACAAACACAAAAGACACAAACACAAACAAACACAAACAAACACAAACAGACACAAACAGACACAAACAAACACAAACAGACACAAACAAACACAAACAAACACAAACAGACACAAACAGACACAAACACACACAAACAAACACAAACAAACACAAACAAACACAAACACACATAAACAAACACAAACAAACACAAACAAACACAAACAGACACAAACAAACACAAACAAACACAAACAAACACAAACACACACAAACAAACACAAACAAACACAAACAGACACAAACAAACACAAACAGACACAAACAGACACAAACACACACAAACAAACACAAACAAACACAAACAAACACAAACAAACACAAACACACACAAACAAACACAAACAAACACAAATTAACACAAACAGACACAAACAAACACAAACAAACACAAACAAACACAAACAGACACAAACAGACACAAACAAACACAAACAGACACAAACAGACACAAACAAACACAAACAAACACAAACAGACACAAACAAACACAAACAAACACAAACAGACACAAACAAACACAAACAAACACAAACACACACAAACACACA